>APFE031584131.1:24014-58540 GCA_000404065.3 Pinus taeda
AGGAAATGCGACGGAAAAGCTCCAGTGAGACATCGAGAAATGCTTTGAGTGCAGAGTCTAGAGGAAGAAAAATGGAAAGAGGAAAGAGCTCAGGATATTGCAGTAAATCAAGGAAAGGCAGGATCCAAGTCCAGATCGGGGATAGTGTGCTGAAAATGCGGAAAGAAAGGACACCTAAAGAAAGACTGTAGATCTCGGAAGGGAAAGGAAGGAGATTCACAACAAGAAAAAAATCATGAAGCAAATGTGACAAGTGAGGTGTTACAAGATGCTTTGATTCTTTCTTTCGAAAATATTACTGATTCCTGGATGGTAGATTCAGGGGCCTCATTCCATGCCACACCTGATAAGAAATACTTTCATGACTATGTTCAAGGAGATTTTGGACAAGTTCGTTTGGGTGATGATAAACCCTTTTAAATTGTTGGAATGGGTAAGGTTTTTGTAAAACAACAGAATGGAAACCAATGGCTACTAAAGGAGGTAAGGCATGTTCCAGATCTAAAGAAAAATCTGATTTCAACAGGGCAGTTAGGCGGTGAAGGTTATGTGACAACTTTCACAGATAAAGCTTGGAAGGTCACCAAAGGAGCCCTGGTAATAGGAAAAGGCGAAAAGGTTGGTACATTGTATTTATGCAATGGTATTTCTAACTCTGTTAATGCTTTAACTTCCAAAGGAGCAAATGTAGCATTATGGCATCATAGGCTCAGACATATGAGTGAAAAGGGGATGAATATTCTTCACTCAAGGAATTTGTTTCCGGGTTTGAAGAAAGTTGATTTGGACTTCTGTGAGAATTGCATTTATGGAAAGCATAAGAGAGTCAAATTTCTGAGAGTTGGGAAAGAAAAGAAGAGTGAAAAATTAGAGCTTGTGCATACAGATGTATGGGGACCTGCTCAGGTATCATCTCTAGGTGGCTCTTGTTATTATGTTACTTTTATGGATGATGCAACTAGAAAAACTTGGATTTATTGTATTAAGAATAAATCTGATGTATTTGATACTTTCAAGAAATGGAAACCTTTTGTTGAGATTGAGATAGGAAAGAAATTGAAGTGTCTTAGATCATAAAATGGAGGTGAATATTGTAGCAAAGAGTTTGATAGTTACTGTTCAGAGCATGGAATTCATAGAGAGAAGATAGTTCCAAGAACACCACAAGAAAATGTTGTTTCATAAAGGATGAACAGAAGAATCATGGAGCGTGCAAGGTGCATGAGATTGCATGCAGGATTGCCTTTACAGTTTTAGGTAGATGATGTAGATACTGTTGTTTATCTAATAAACAAAGGGCCTTCAAGTTCATTGGATGGTGGTGTTCCAGAGGAAGCATGGATAGGTAAAAAGGTAAACTACTATTTTTTAAAGCCTTTTGGTTGTGAGGCCTTTGTCCATATTGATAAAGAAAATAGAACAAAGCTTGAGGCAAGTCAAAGAAATGTACCTTTATTGGATATGGTGTTAATGATTTTGGTTATCGCTTATATGATTATGAAAATCAAAAAATCATTAGGAGCAGAGATTTAGTATTCAATGAAAAGGTCTTGTATAAGAATCAGTTTGCAGGAAAAGAAACATGAAAAAGAAAACAAGAAATACACAGCTCTTGATGAAATCACTGAAAAGTAAAGGTGCCTGAAAATAATAATAATCAACAACCACAACAACAGCAACTACAACAACAAAAACAGGCACCCCAAACACCTGAAAGTGGTGTTAGAAGATCTACCAGGATAAGTATACCCCTTGAACGATACTCTCCTTCGTTATATTATTTATTGTTGACTGATTCTGGTGAACCTGAATGTTATGAAGAAGAAATGCAGGTTGAAAGTAGGAAGAAGTGGGAGGTAGCCATGGAAGAAGAGATTGACTCCTTAATGCATAACCAGACTTGGGACTTAGTCAGGTTGCCTGCAGGAAAAACTACATTGAAGAATAAATGGGTTTACAGGCTGAAGGAAGAAGATGGAGGAAAACAGAGGTACAAAGCTAGACTTGTGGTGAAGGGGTTTGCACAGAAGAAAGGTATTGATTTCGATGAAATATTTTCTCCTGTTGTTAAAATGACTTCAATTAGAACTATTTTAAGTCTAGTAGCAGTTGAAGATTTTCATCTTGAGCAGTTAGATGTAAAGACAGCCTTTCTCCATGTGGATTTGAAGGAAGAGATATATATGCAGCAGCCACAAGGATATGAAGTGAAAGGGAAGGAGAAACTAGTGTGCAGGTAGAAGAAGAGCTCGTATGGCTTAAAACAGGCTCTAAGGTAGTGGTATCTAAAATTTGACAAGTTTATGTCTGAACAAGGTTATACTAGATGTCACTCTGATCATTGTGTTTATCTGAAAAGCAAAATGATGGCAGCTATATTATATTGTTATTGTATGTAGATGACATGCTTGTTGCAGGATCTAACATGCAGGAAATAAATGTGCTCAAAAGAAAGTTGGCAAATTCATTTGCAATGAAGGATTGGGAGCTGCAAAACAAATCCTTGGTATGAGAATCACTAGAGACAGGAAAAATCGTAAATTAACATTGTCTCAGAATGAGTACATACAAAAGGTGTTGAAAAGATTTAATATGCACAATGCAAAACTAGTTAGTACACCTTTGCTAGCCATTTCAAACTTAGTAAGGAAATGTGCCCAAAGACCCAAGAAGACATGGATTATATGTCTAAAGTTCCATATGCATCAGCAGTTGGAAGCTTAATGTATGCAATAGTTTGCACAAGGCCTGATATTGCATATGCAGTGGGAGTTGTAAGCAGGTACATGAATAATCCAGGAAAGGAACATTGGATGGCAGTGAAATGGATTCTCAAATATTTGAAGGGTACCACAAATCAAGCATTATGCTTTGGTGGTTCAAACATTTCTCTATAGGGATATGTTGATGTAGATATGGCAGGTGACAAAGGTAACAGGAGGAGCACTACAGGATATGTATTTACTGTTGGTGGAACATCTATCAGTTAGCTTTCAAAAATCCAAAGTGTTGTTGCACTTTCAACAACAGAAGTAGAGTATGTTGCTGCTACAGAGGCTAGTAAAGAAATGATTTGGTTACAAAGGTTTATGGGTGAATTGGGTAAAGAGCATGATATGGGCACATTATATAGTGATAGCCAAAGTGACATTCATCTTGCAAATAACTCAGCATTTCATTCCAAGACTAAACACATACAACTCAAGTACCATTTCATATGATCAGTGTTGGAAGATGGAGAGTTGAAGCTGGAAAAGATACACACTAGCCAGAATCCTGAAGATATGCTAACAAAAGTTGTAACCAGAGAGAAACTGAGAATATGCTTAGTTTCAATTTATATTCAAGGATGACAATGAAGATGAGAAATAGCCAGGTCCAAAGAGAAGTAATTGTCTAGCAAATGAAGCAGTGGTGGAGTTGCTACAATCACTCTCCAAGTGGGAGATTGTTGTGTGTGGAGCATGATTGTTCAGAGGTCTTTGTTTCAACTGGATGTATTCCCAAGGAAGTTTGTACACCCCTCCATGCGGGGGGGTGCGGGGGAGACTTGTCCCCCCCGCGGGGTCTAGGGGGGTTGATCCCCCCTCGACTGGGGGCTCCGGGGGCCAGCAATCCCCCGGCAGGGGCTCGAGGGTAGTGCCCCCGAAGCTAAAAACAGATGTAAAATTGCCTTGCAAAAGTATATTAATTTTTAGTCAATCTGGGTCGTTCATTAAGCAGATGATCTGATGGTAGAACTTATGTTTAGTTTAGGGTTTTTTGCCCTAGAAGGAAACCCCTCTCTTCATATGAGATCATTGTATTGAGGCTGTGTAATAGATGTGTGTTCACTGAGTGAGAAACAGAGAGGTGAGGCTGTGAGAGAAAATAGAAGATATTACAGCGAATCTGCTGTAGGTTGTGTCTCTTCATTTTGCTGGATAATAGAAAGGAAGGAATGGTTGTTCAGGGTGGACGTAGCCCAAACTGGGTGAACCACGTATATCTGTGTCTCTCTTGTTTTATGTGTTTTCTGTGTTTATATTTATGCAATATTTTATGTGTTCCATTGCTCCGTAATATATATTTTATAACATTTTGTAGTTTTATGATTGGTTTGGTAATCCCTCTATCTAGATTTCCAAAGTAGTCACTTTCGTTCCTTTTCAGACTCCTTAAAAGAAAAGGTCCATCTGAGCACTTGTCACTTCAGGCTCATTAAAAATCGAAGGCGACTAGAGTCATCTTCAGCTTTTTCTCAACTCTTAAAAATTGAAAAAGCAAGTTGTGTCAAAGCATCATAAAATTCAATTAATTCGGAATCACATCTTCCCCCCTTTTTATTTTGAGTTGATCAAGTAATCCGCAATCGTGGAAGAAAGTCAATCAAAACCCTGTCGTTCATGGAGACTAACGAGTCAATCGTCTTTAACTTCAGAAAACCATTCTGGGTCAAGTGAACTCATTTAACTAGGTCAAAGTCTCCTAGTTTGTTTGAAACTTGTGTTTCAACATCCACAGAGACTCCAGTTACTCCAACTATTTATGGTATCCCTGCCTCTACAAAAAACGTTCCACAGTTACAAGAGGAAACTAGAACTAATCCTAGTGTAATGGTAAACACTTCTATTCCTGAACCAACTCCATCTCGGGCTGATTCAGAGCTGTCACCCCTACAACATCTGTCGTTGTAGAGTCTACACCTTTTTCTGCACCAAAAATATTTTACGGACATGATGGTCTATTCTTCCACTTGGACTGATTGCTATAGAAGAGATTACGGAGGATCTTCCATCCAGTACCCCATTGCATTTTGGAACTGGGATCCACCTATATCCTTCTACGACAGAAGTTAGCCATCCTTCATCGCAAGTTCCTATAGAATTGCTAGGAAATATTTTGGATAGACTCGATATGTTTGGACAACCATTGACATCTAGGACTGTGTCATCTGACATAGCAGCAGCAAAACGTCCTGTCGCCACTCCGACAATGTTTGCTGGTATACCATTTGTCCCAACTAGCTCTCAAACGCTAGATGAAGTCCACCCAGGGACTGTTTCGACAATATGGTCTATTCCCGTTTGTTCATCTAGAATAATATCTTGAATTTCTTATGTTGAGTCTCAGCAAATTGATCCTTCGCAACAGCATCAATTTGGGCAGTCCAGTGTCCAGAGGCTAAGCTTTCCTTTGAACACTAGATTGTCACCATATGGGGGGGCAGTATGCCCTTTCATTGCTCCCTCCAAGAGAACAACCATATGAAAGTTCACAACAGAATTTGGGTCAAGCTGGAATCACATCCAGTGGTTGGGTGCCAATACTACCTCAATAGCCAAGAGTTGTATATTCAATGCAACCAAATCTACCTATGTCAAATATCCCCACTACACCGGCTATTGTGACAGTGTCGCAAGTACAAGTGTTGCCTATTTTATGTCAACCTCAAGTTTCTCAGGTAGTAATACAACAGCCTCTTGTCTCCACGACACAACCACAATCATCGATTAGTGGCTCCTTATGTGGAGTGACTCAGGCTCAAACGGGTACTATTACCCCTCATCTTGGTCAAACATCCAGTATTGGACAACAACAAATGGCTTCACAACCATGGTTGGTATAATATCAACAACCACAATTCCAACAAGCTTATCGAGGACCTGAGCAACAAAGCTTTGCGGGTAATGGGCAACCGTATATTCTAAACGGTCACCGCCAATCATATCATAATGGTTATGCCCATCAACCTTATCAAAGTTATCAGCATCAAATACATTATCCTGGTATGCAAAGACCCACTGCTTAGGCGATCCCATCTTATCCTGGGTATGCTTCGCCAAACCTGAATCAATAGTTACCTTTCGTTGCCACTTTAGAATTACTATATCTAAATCGGCTAACAAATGATCCAATTGCTTACGCCCCTTGGTGGTCGGCGATTCCTCATAAACTTCTGTCAGATATTCCTAAATTCAATCGAAATCTGGATGAAGATATGTCGAATCATGTGATGACCTTTCATCTGTAGTGTTCGTCCAACACTCTCAATGATGATTCTATTAGGCTTCACCTTTTTCAGCGAACGTTAACTAGTCTGGTAGCAAAATGGTACATCGAATTTCCTGGAGCTTCATTCGATAACTTCAACACCCTTGCCACCACCTTTTTAACCCATTTTCAGTTACCAATAAGGTACGAAACATGAATGGAGCTTCTTACCAATTTCAAGCAGACGACAGCCACTCACATATTTGATCATATTCATGAGTGGCAACGTCGTCGTAGAATGGTAAAAACATATGTTCCTGATCAGCTGCTAGCTAAATGGTTTATGAAGTCATTATTACCTTCTATTATAGAAGATGTGGCTGGGGGGGGTTGTCACTGAAGAGCAATTCATTGCTCATGCGCAATATCTAGACTTGATCTATACTTAGTCTGGCATGCTCTATGACAAAATCCCTGATGCTCCTAGACCAAAGTTTTATGTTCCTCCTCCTCCTAAATCAAACAAATACTCTCATTCCAGCGATGGCGTGATAGGTATGACCAGTATGAAAACCGCAAAGGCTACATCCAAGAAATCTCGTGCGGTTTCTGGTCAAAATGCAAATGAAGAACTTCTCGCCTCAGAGGTTAATGCCATGTCGACTAACAAAGGCAAAGAACCGAAGCAACCAGGGGGCAAGAAGAAAAAGAAAGGGAAAAGGAATAAGAAGGATGATTTGTCTCCTAAAAAATCTTCTGAAAACCCCTCTGGGTAAAATAAACCATGTCATCCATGCTTTATATGCAATGAGGATCATTGGATGAAAGACTGTCCGCATAAAGCTGAGATTAAGAAATTCTTCCAAGAACTCAAAAACCTCAGCGGTATTGACTAATCCATTTCCAAACGTAGGAACCAATCTGGTTGCTAGCAACAATGCTTCCCCATCCCAAGTGCTTATGCTGTCCATTTCGAAACAACAAAATGATGCTTTGATATCGACAAGGAATAAAGATTATGGGAATCCACAGCTGTCGAACAACAAGGCTACTGATCAACCTAGTAGTTCGACAACAACTTCGACCGAATTTGTGCCACCCATCATTCCTGAGCTAAAGATAAAGCCGCCAAAGGGAGTAGTACACAAATCGACATTTATTCCTCGTGCCAGAGCAACACAGAATTATAATATAGTAGAGGACCTGGCCCAATCGCCATCCGCTATGTCGACACTTGAAGTACTGCAAAATTACCCCTCCCAAAAGTAGGCTCTATTATCAGCAATAGGTGGGATTGACCCAATGGATTCCAATGTTGTGGCCTTCAATCATAAAGGATATGAACCTCAGTTACCAGCTCAACTCGCTTTCCTCATTCAAGTGAAATCCCTCAACAAAACTGTTCATCGAACAGTTATTGATGAGGGGGCATCTACATGTATTATGTCAATGAGTTGCTGGAAAAATTTAGGATCACCACCCTTTTCAAGATCATCAACGAGATTAAAAGCATTCGATGGACAAACATACACCCCATACGGGATTTTAAGTAACTTGCAAGTTGAACTGGGGGGAAAACAGTAGAAATTGATGTTGAAGTTATTGATGGAAACCTCGATTACAACATCCTACTGGGAAGGCCCTGGATTTATGCTATGGTTGCTGTTGTGTCCACATACTTCAAAAAGATTGCATTTCCTTTCCAAGGAGGAATTACAATCGTCGACCAACAAAAGTTTCTCCCCGACAGTTCACAAGTTACGGGAAGCATCCCGATGATCCATGGAAGCTCTCAATCACTTCAAAATATCGGAGTAGGCCTCCTAAAATACCCTACATTGATGGGTACTTTTTCCCTACCGCCTCCAAACAATATGGTGGAAGTGGCCACGGTGGGAACCTGCAATATGGTATCTTCTATTCAGAAGATTTCCGAACATCATGTTAGCATGGATCATCGCCAGGTATTGCCTCCAAGCCCAATAGAAATATTGTAGCAATCAATATTCTCGGCCTGGGCGGCAAACCCAAATCAACGCTCATCGAGTGTTTGGATAGATAGGTCTAAAGAATATGGTACCTCTTCATATCCTTGGTCACATGTACATTCTATAGATGAATGAATTGTTTAGTCAATGATGACAGAAGAGGTGCCATGGGAAGATTACCACCATCGTTCCCATCTTCCGGATTACAACGAAGATTGTTCCAGCGACCTTAATCATCCTTCAGTTTTTTATTTTCTATAAAATACTATAAATACGGTGGATTCCGAGCGAAATATATCCAATATTGAAGTAACTATCACCATAAATATCTCGACCAAACCAGATGTTGTAGAGAATATTCATGTCAGCGAATCTTATTCTTCTTCAGAACTGGAAGTATATTACACTCTCTTTTGCGAGTTCAGAGATGTCTTTGCATGGTCATATGAAGAAATGCCAGGCATTCACTCAAGTATCGTTGAACATGAAATTAAGATGTATCCAGATGTCAAGCCGGTACGACAACTACTTTGGCAGGTACACCCAAAGAAAGTCGCTACCATCAAGGCAAAAGTTGAAAAACTTCTACATGATGGTTTCATTTACCCGGTTCCTCTAACTAATTGGGTATCAAATATTGTTCCTGTGATGAAAAAGAAGGGAACGATTAGAGTGTGCATCAATTAAAGGGATGTAAATCAAGCTTTTCCAAAGGACAACTATCCTACACCCTTCATTGACCAGATAATTGATGAATGCGCCAAATGCGAAATCTTTTCGTTTATGGATGGATTTTCTGGGTATAATCAAATAAATATCCGCCCTCAATACCATTCAAAGACAACATTTATTTGTCCGTGGAGCACATTCGCATACCGCAAGCTACCTTTTGGTTTAAAGAATGCAGGGGCAACTTTTCAGAGGGCTATGAATTACGCCTTCCATGACGTCAAGAACATCGTTCAACCATATTTCGACGATCTTTCGGCTCATTCGCGAAAGAAAACTGATCATCTGCAGCATTTGAGAGCTATATTTCTATGTTGCTGACACTACAAGATACAACTCAATCTGCACAAATGTGTGTTTTGTGTCGGTTTTGGTCGTTTACTTGGCTTTGTGGTTTCAAAGTATGGGATTCGTCTCGACCCATGTAAAGTTCAAGCGATCATAAATATGCCTCCACCTTCAAATTTTCTTTAGATTCAGAAACTCCAAGGGAAAGCAAACTTTTTGAGGAGGTTCATTCCAAATTACGCCAAACTTGCTAAAGGTTATACACGTCTGTTGAATAAAGAAGTTCCCTTCAACTGGGATCAGGTTATGCAAGCTTCCTTTGATACTCTAGGGGAATCCCTAATAAAAGCATCATTAATGTACACTCCTAATTATCAAAAAGACTTTAACCTGTATCTGGCTGTGGCAGATACAACCATCGTAATGGTTTTAGTTTAAGAAGACAATGGAATCAAATATCCTGTCTATTATTTAAGTCGAAACTTAAATGATGCAGAAAGCAAGTACTCCTATGCTGAAAAGCTGGCTCTCGTAGTTGTTCAAGTAGTACAGAGATTTTGACACTATATCCTCTTTTGTAAAACTACTCATATTGCAACCCCATGACTTACATCTTGTCGTGACAGTTGCTTAGGGGCAAATATTTGAAATGGATAGCTATTTTGCAAGAGTTTGATATGGAATTTGTGAAATCCAAGTCAAAGAAATCTCTAGTTTTCATGGAGTTACTATGCGACTTCCTATTGTCATCTAACGATTCAACATCCAAAGAAAAAATCGTGGATGAATCTTTATTTCTAATATCGACAAGCGATCCGTGGTATGGAGATATAATCATCTATCTCCAAACCCAACCATATAGGCCTAATAGCTCTCACTCAAAACAACGACGTACTTGATACCAAGCAAAAGACTACATGATCGTCGGTGATACACTTTATCGTCGTGGTATCGATACAGTTCTGTGAAGGTGCCCCACCCATGAGGAGGCCGAAAAAGTCTTAAATCATTGTCATTCAGGTGCATGTGGGGGGCTTCAATCTGGTTATTCTACAGCACAAAATATTTTATGAGCAGGTTACTTCTGGCCAACAATGTTCAAAGATTGCATAACCGCAGTCAGAAGTTACCATGCTTGTCAAATCTTCGACCGCAAAACTAGAATATCACCTACGCCTTTGCATCCAGTAATCAATGTTGGGTCTTTCGCCAAATGGGGCATAGATTTCATGACATGTAACCCCACCTCGGCCGGGGGGCATGGGTATATCATAGTCGTAGTTGACTATTTTATGAAATGGGCTGAGGCGATGCCTACATTAAACAACAGTGGTGAAACGACTGCTCTTTTCTTTTTCAATCATGTAGTCTCCAAATTCAGTGTTCCACAAGCCATAGTCACAAATCATGGATTAAATTTCCGCAATCACATGATGGTTGAATTGGCTACAAAATTAGGACTATACCACGATAGCTCTACTCTGTATTATCCGTAAGCTAACGGGCAAGTTCAGGTGATCAACAAAGTCCTGAAGCGCATGCTGCAAAGGATGATTGGAGTCCATAAACAGAGTTGGCACCTATTCTTGTACTCGGCCTTGTGGGCATACCAGACATCGGTAAGAAATTCGATTGGATTTATGCCCTTTCAGCTGGTGTATGGCCTGGAAGCAGTCTTACCAGTTCAATGCGAAATTTCGTCTCTCAAGCTCGCAGTCGACCTTCTCCCCAGAACTTCAAAGGAAGAGGCTCGTTTCTTGGAGTTAATCCAACTAGATTAAACCTATCGTGACGCTACCTTAGCTAACAAAGTGCATAAGGAATGAGTCAAGGCGCAGTTTGGCAAGAATGTCAAGCCCCGTGTCTTCTTAGAAGGTGACCTGGTCTTACTTTATGATCAAGAATCCGATAAATTGGGAGCAGAAAGGTTTGAGTCTTTGTGGATGGGTCCCTATATTGTTAAGCGTGTATTAGCAAAAGGAGCCTACAAGCAAGTAGATTACGATGGGATTCCACTGTCGCAACCCCAAAACAGGTTGTACCTTAAGCGTTACTATGCTTGACTAAGTATAGTAATATCTTCTTATGCTTTTGTTACATTTTTGTTTTCATTAAGAGTGATCGTTTTGGTTAGGTAACCCACTTTTGCATTTGTTGCAGATGTTGAACCTATTGGAATCATTTGTTGGATACGCCGACAGAGCGAGTTGTAGTATGCGGAACCTATTTCCTGCAGCCTGGGCCATCTTTGATCCAAGCAGCGAGTTAGTAAGTTTCAGAGGGGTATGTATTGGCCAGTCAACGAAAAACGTCATTGAATATAGCACATTGATAGAGCTCCTCTCTGCTGCCATCGCACATGGCATACGCCGACTTGTCATTAGGCTATACTCACAACTTGTCATTCTATAGCCTACTAGCATCTATTCCGTTCATAATCTAACTATCTATCGCATGTTCCTAAGGGTCAAGATTTTGGAAAGACAGTTTGATTCTATTCAATATCAAAACATTTATAGAAACTTAAACACATTAACTGATTCATTAGAAAATTATGTGTTAGATAGACATTTGCAACATTTATAAAAGAAAATCATTTCACCAATATTTGCATCAAGATCATGTAACTTAACCAAAATAAAGCTCCGAAAATCAAAAATATATATAACTATTTATAGTTTTTACATAGTGTTATGTGTCCAGGACAAAATCGGTCCTACGACAAAAAAACTCAAAAAATGCAAGGAAGCACCCTAAACTAATGGTGTTGGTGATAGAAAGTCACTGCCTATGCGATTATACGTAAGAGCCTAGTCCATCGGCTCGGCACACCAGTGGTATGGCATTGTAATCTCAGAGGTAACTCGTCGGTCCTCACATCCTGAATACCAAGGGTGAGACCCTCGATCTGATCCTGCAATACTGCAAGGGTCTCGGCTACATCTAGATCATGAAGGACAACCCTCCCTATAGCCTCTCCTGCTGGAATGGCAGTTGCTTCTCTCGGGCGCACTTTTGGTCACACTGGTCCGATATCTGCATGAACACATGAGTTTTATTAGTCTTGATAATATTTTAAAAAGCACAAGAACATTATAAAAGCAATGAACAAAAATATGGTCAAAGATTTTTACCTATGACACCCCACTACTTGCCAGCTGGTAGCACCAAATCTAGGTCACCCCGGAAATCCATCCTGGCATATGGATACTCGGCATAAACCATCTGCTAACGGTTGAACCACTTGAAGAAGGCATCAGAGAATGAAACCTCTGATTGACCAGCATTTCTGGCCATAAGATCAACCTATCTTTGCATCCATGGCTCAGTTGGTGGTGGCATAAGCCAATTACAATATTTAAAACTCTGATATCATAAGAAAAGCCATCAACAAACATATCATTTGTCCCACTTTGCTATGAAAAAAATTAAGGCACAATATAGATTGAGAAGAGGAAGATAAATTCTTGTTTATGATTACTTGATCAACTTTGTTCTAGTTGATTAGATAAATTCTTGTTTATGATTAGGTACAACCTCGATCCAGTGAATTAATAGGAGCTTCTGTAAAGGTAAGTACAGAAAAACTTTCAGTTAGACTGAAATGGGCGTGTTCAAAGATGGGTTGGGAAGCATATATATGATGATCCAGTTGTTAGTGGTAAAGTTTGTTATTTCATTACTGTGGTTATCTGCTATTGCCGTAGCACAGCTCGAACTAAGTGACACTGTGACAGGATTAGGTAATTTAAGTGATGTGGGACTGGCTTATTTAGGCAATCTGGCACTCTTTATTACAAGCTTGTTAAGAGGAAGACTTTATTTGGAAATGGGTACCAGGGATCTCATGGACACCCCCACAGGTCCCAAAATCAAAGACATAGATAAGTTTGGACTGACCACCACACATGAATTTAGTGAAGCTTCTGTTGTAATGTTGTCAATGGATACATCAATTCTTCCATCCAGAAATTCATGAAATATATATGCAATGCCCATGATGTGGCCTCCATACTGCTCCAATGTGCTCCTTTAAAAGATGCATTAACATCTCCTTCAATCCAAATTCCATCCGAATGTGCAGGTGCCATTCAAGAGATTTGCTCACATAACATCCCTGGATGCCATTATAATTGCATTGTATTCAGGACAGTTAGAGATATCACAATATTGCCTGGTAAGAGGATGCCTGGAACACTACAACAAGTGTCGGATACCCTGTGGATACTACCATCTCTGCAATCCATAAGAAGTAGTTTCCATTTTTTAAATCATGTGGGGGACATTTCCAACGTGGAATTCCCTGCAGTTTGTGAAATGCTTGATTTTGAATTTAAGCCACCCATCCAAGAAATCCTATTTGTATCTGCATTCCACTGCATCCTGCAACCACTGATGACTGGACAAGCTTGCTGATGAGATCTTTCAAGTCTAAAGATCAGAAAGACAGAGGAGCCATAGTCATGGCTACTGATGCCCTGGAAAATGCAGAGAGGTTGATCTTCATATTGGAAATTATAGAGCATATTGTTTTCATTACTAACATTGGGTTGCCGTCCAAGGAAATCATCTTATCTAGACTACTTTAGTACAATAATTTAACAATTTTATGTTAAAATGAAATTAGGTGTCAAGGAATGAATCACTTTAGTATAAAAATTTAACACTTTCATATCAGAAAGAAATTAGATATTGACGCAAAATTTTTATAGTAAGCTAATTACAAGATTTAAAACTCTGATATCATAAGAAAAGCCATCAACAAACATATCATTTGTCCCACTTTGCTATGAAAAAAAATAAGGCACAAAATAGATTGAGCAGAGGAAGATAAATTATTGTTTATGTTTACTGATCAAATTTGTTCTTGAGTATGATTAGTTGATTAGATAAATTCTTGTTTATGATTAGGCACAACCTCGATCCAGTGAATTAATAGGAGCTTCTGTAAAGGTAAGTACAGAAAAATTTCAGTTAGACTGAAATGGGCATGTTCAAAGATGTGATGGGAAGCATATATATGATGATCCAGTTGTTAGTGGTAAAGTTTATTGTTTAATAAATGTGGTTATCTGCTATTGTCGTAGCACAGCTCAAATTAAGTGACACTGTGACAGGATCAGTTAATTTAAGAGATGTGGGACTGGCCTGTTTAGGCAATCTGGCACTCTTTATTACAAGCTTGTTAAGAGGAAGAATTTATTTGGAAATGGGTACCAGGGATCTCATGGCCACCCTCACAGGTCCCAAAATCAAAGACATAGATAAGTTTGGACTGACCACCACACATGAATTTAGTGAAGATTTTGTTGTAATGTTGTCAATGGATACATCAATTCTTCCATCCAGCAATTCATGAAATATATATGTAATGCCCTTGATGTGGCCTCCATACTGCTCCAATCTGCTCCTTTAAAAGATGCATTAACATCTCCTTCAATCCAAATTCCATCCGAATGTGCAGGTGCCATTCAAAAGATTTGTTCACATAACATCCCTGGATGCAATTGCAATTGCATTGTATTCAGGACAGTCAGAGATATCACAATCTTACTTGGTAAGAGGATGCCCGGAACACTACAACAAGTGTCGGATACCCTGTGCATACTTCCATCTCTACAATGCATAAGAAATGGCTGCCATTTGTTCAATCATGTGGGGGACATTTCCAGCGTGGAATTCCCTGTAGTCTATGAAATGCTTGATTTTGAATTTAAGCCACCCATCCAAAAAATCCCTATTTGTATCTGCATTCCACTGCATCCTACAACCACTGATGACTGGACAAACCTGCTGATGAGATATTTCAAGTCTATAGATCAGGAAGACATAGGAGCCATAGTCATGGCTTCTGATGCCCTGGAAAACTACCTGGATCAGAGGAGAGGAGGTAGACTAGAAGAAGTATACTACTGAACTACATCCACTTTGACATAATACCATACACCCTGTTATTACTCCTTAAAAAAATCAAAATTTGAAAATTCAAATGTCCTAACCATAAATTCCAAAGAACATTATTTACTTCCTTTGTCGCATTCAAACTATGTGAGTTTCTTGAATAGAAAAGGGCTTGAAAATTATGTCTTCAGTAATTTATTCTCTTGCTATAATTTCATTTTTACTCAAGTTATGCATGACTGCACATTCTTTATTATCAAATATTAACTTTTAGTTTTTCTCCAACATCTATCCCATATAAAGTACATTCTTCCTCAATGATCAATTTGCCATGGATAAGCTTATTTTCCACATGCAATGCTAAAATTGCAACTATACCTTTCCCTTTCACTTTTAAGACACTATCATCACCAAATATGATTCTACCATACTAAGTGTCATTAATTATATTAAACAACTCATCCTTAGATGTCATATGAGTTGAGTGTCTCGAGTCAATATATCATGCATAAATTTCTTGACTGTGTGCCATCAAACTTGATATGAATAACTTATCATTTTTAATTTATTCAACAACTATATTAACACATTTATGTTCATTATCTCTCAGTTATTCATAGAAATATTCATCAAGCTGACTAACTTTGTGATAATAATAATACTATGGTCCTTGTCTTTCTTGATATCCATTTGTGCTCCCATCTCTTTCTCTTCCTTTTACATGAGAGCCTTCTTTGCTTCCTCCTCTAAATTGGGTTGAAATTCTTCTTCTAGCTCTTGAAATGAATTCAAATTCTTGTGAATTTTTCTTATTTGTATTCTAATTCTGAATCTGTTAGCCTCCTGCTGCAACAAGTTACTCATATTTCATGATTGGCATTTTTACAGGCCAAATATGTCATAGTTTGCATGCTGCAATGCTCCATATTTGCTAAACAGTCACCAAAGAAAGAGGCAATGAAAGAAGGCTACTCAAAGTTCATCTACTGCATTCCAATTTTGAAGATTTACTCCATTTTTGTACAAGTCTCAGTCAAAGGGAGGTCCAAACAGCCTAATCTTGGTCTCCCTAGGTTTCAATTTCCTGTTTTAGAATATAGAGAATGAAAATCTGCCCATACAGCTTAATCTTGGCAGATTCTTAGATAGGTCGAGAATCAAAGGAGCCCAACTGCTTAATCTGGGCCCTTGGAAGAAATAAGGGTAGTTTGTAGATAGGAAGGCATAAAAAGAAAAAATTGAAAAGCTGGGTCTGCAAGTCTAAGTGCACCCGAACCAAAAAGAAGAAAAAATGTTAGGCAAGTAGGTTGGGTAGGTAGTTTGAGGTTGCAGAAGGTTGATTTGTGATCAACTCCACATTTTTCAAGTGTTACATTCATCCAGGTCATAGTCATCAGGCAGTTTCATGTGAAGGAGCTCAAATCAGGCATAACTAACTTCCCTTTCTTCCTCTTCCCCTAATCATTCACTAACTTCCCAAAAAGAGGTCAAGATCTGCTTGACATCTCTTAGTTTCATCATTTTCCATGTCGTTAGCCTTGGTGAAGATCTGCTTCACTCAAGGAGTATCTATACTTTCTCTACACAGCGCTATTTCCCCTTTGAAGCCTAAGATCTCTGAAACTTAGCGCTTTCTTGTCATCTCCATATTAACTACTGACATTATTATTTAACTCCCTATACTTTCCCCATCCCCCTACTAAAACTATGTAAATAATCCCCTTATGTAAATATCCCCTCCCCCTGGTTGAAATATAACCATTAGTACTTCTCTGGGAATTACTAAGTCACCTAAACCTTAGTAACAACCCTCATCTCTGCATAATTCCCCTTCCCTAGTGTTTGGACCCCTTCCAAAACACTAATAAAACCCTTTCCAAATGCAAACCCCCCCCCCCTCCGCGCATTTTTTTTTGGAAATTATTAATGTTTGTTTCATAATTTTCCAACGCGCCAAAACCCATTCAATCCATTTCCTAAAGTTCAAAACCCACAGCGCCGCGGAAAATTAAACCTTTAACGTGCGCGCTCATTTTTTAAACTCCACGCATCTCCCTTTCCCATCCACCGTCGGATCTCCCCCCCCAGATCCGACGACCCTTGTTAACATCAGGCGCCCTATTGTGGTGGTAGGTTACCACCCGATGTCCGACGGTTTTACCGTCGTACACCGGGACGCGTGGTGGCCTCCCATTACATCGGGCCGCCCCTGACAGAAACCACCTCCATACCAAAGGCGGTCCGATGAACATGCCAAAACTGCCCTCCCCTCACGTAATAGGAGCACCACCTCACCTTGCCACGTCGCCTCCACATCACCTCACACTACCTGCACCCGGCCCACGTCACCCTGCCAGGTGTCACTGCCACGTCACCCCGCCGTACTGCCACGTCACCTTGATGATGTCAGCATGCTGACATCATATCCATACCAAAGGACCCACTGTTGACGTCAGCATGTTGACGTCATCCTCCGTACAGCTGACGTCAGCAGCCAAAAACAGAAATTTGCGCAAGCGCGAAAGTTGAGCTTCGGAGCTCCGGAATGAGAAACGGAGGCAGTTTTCGATGCGCGATTAGCGCGAAGCACTAATCGAGCATCGCTACGGGAAATAGGCCAAAGTGGGGAATCTTTAGGGAATCTTTTGATTCCTTGGCCCGTTTTGCACCGAAAAGGCCCGAAAAAGCCCGATTTTGCCAATTTTAACAAATTTGAAGACAGAAAGAGACCAGCAGCAAAGATTAAAGAGTATCAGATCAACTTTGTAGACAGAAAGCACATCAAAGAGTATCAGGTAGCAGAAAAGACCATCAATGTAATGGCAAAGTGTATCAGAGGAGATTTTCTCAGGGCTCGAGGCAAATCTAGCATTAAAAGGAAAGCTCTGAAAGTCAAGAAGCAATTGAAGACGCATTGAAAACTCACCAGCACAATGACTGCACATTAAACTCACAGAAGATCAGTGGACCAGAAGTCAATGCATAGTTATAAAAAAACCACTACACCAAGTCACACAGGACACCTCATCAACTCAACTTGATTCAGCTACCTCTAGCGCAGCCCAAAGGACTTACCTGCATTTAATTCCAGCAACAATTAGGCTTTTAGAAAAAGCTTTTTCCTACAGACCTATTTAGGTCAATTGTAATAAATGACTTCAGATTTTTTGCTTATATATACCACCCTGAAAGATGGAGTAGGGGTTGGTTGGTTGGTTGGTTAGTCGATCAGTTGCTTAATCTTTGGTATTTCGACATTTTCCTCAAGTAGAGACCCGCACTGTAACTGTCATACTTTCTATAATCAAAGACTATTGAAAGTATGGATTCTGAAACTATTTGATGTGTTTAATTGGCCGAGGAGTGATTGTGGAATTCCTGTGCTTCTACATGGTTCAATAAGTGTTTCTCAACTCTGTTAGTTTTTCATGTTTTGTTTTATCATCATTCCGTCATCTAAATTGCAGAAAAGAAAAATAGCTTAGGATTTGCTTAACTGCACGTTGGGCTCAATTTCTGCAATTTTTTCATGTTTTCATCAGGAATAGTTATGAACATGCATACTTAAATGATCTTGTTTACGTTGTTTCTTTCATATATGAATGAGAGTTTAGGAATTCTTAACTGCTCCTAGATAACCATTCATTCACGTCTCCTCCCTGTCAGTTTGATGAAAGATTCTCCATTGCCTTTAGTCCCTGACCGTCATTCCATCCTTTCGGTGAATTGATAGTTGTCTCATGTGTGGCTATCCCGCTCCATAATCCTCTTGTGACCAAGAAAACGCAACAGCAAGCCTTAATCCATGACTCCATGCCCAATGGTTTGAAACTTATCACACCTTACCTTGCCTCTCTGCTTGGAATTTTCCACCTTCCATCCAAACAAAACAACAAAACCCCTGAAGCTAACAACTAGCCTAAAATCATCATCAACAAAGTTGAATCCTTAAGAGAGATCCCTCTCTGATTGCAGGTGGGCTAGAACCTGCAGTCCAAAGATTGGTTTGTGGTTACCTCGGCCGTATCCCTACAGGAGCTTAGGGACAACCTAAGTGATAACATAATGGCGACTCCACTGTGGACTTCCTCAGATAATCTCACTAAACCAGTCTGCAGCCCCACAGAGGAAGAAACTGACCTTTGAAAGTCTCGGTCAACCTGTGTTTTTAGAAAAATTTCCCAAAAAATAGATTAGAAGTTGGCTCCTAAAAAGAAAATGCGTCATACACGATCAAACCCTGATCCTAATCGCCCAGCTGTTTTTGAAAATCCGAATTTAATCCATAAAATCATTAGAAAACAAAAGCAACAAGAAGACCTAACTGTTGTGAGTCCTGAAACAGTTCAGCCAAGCGGTGTTCCAACCCCTGTCAAAGTTTTATTTCGCTCAACCCCAAGTTCCCCTAGTTCATCACGCCATTCCCCAAGCAGCTCTTCTACCCCTCCATCCTTTGCTCACACTATTACTACCACTCCTTCCACCCCGGTTGTTCCTGTTATCCCAGTTGCCCCAGTTTTTCCGCTTATCCCCATTAACATGGCTAATAGATATGTGCCCTTACAGTTGCCTGCTAATCCTGGGGCTATGCCTCAGGACTACCAAACAAAAATTACCTATTTTGATGACACAAACTCCTGCACTGCCCTACAACATACAAAGAAAATGTAGGATTACTTCGAGATTTATGAAATTGATGATGACAGTGTGAGAATGAAGATTTTTGTCCAAAGTTTGACCAGTGATGTCAGAACCTGGTTTAGGGCGCTTACACCCAATTCCATATTAAACCCTGAAGCCTTATAACAGACATTTATTAACAGATGGGAGAAAAAGAAAGATCCCCTTCACATACTATCTGAGTATGATACTATCAAAAGGGGACCTCAGGAAACGATTTTGGATTACTGTGCGAGGTTTAGTAGTGTTTACAATGCAATACCACAAAATTTAAGACGTCCACCTAATCTAGCTTTGTACAAATTCCCTGATGGCTTTGATGCTGAGATGGCATATCAATTAAGGGAAAGAGCCCCTCAAAGCCTTGCAAAGATGCAAGATGTTGCTGTTAGTGTGGAGGCAAATCTAATTCCCAAAAGAAATAGAGCCAGAACTGAGAGAAGAACCACCTTCAAGGAAGAACCCTCAGCCAAGCTAGATGCTATTATCAGTGGCATCCACAGGCTGGGAGACAGAGTAGACAATGTTGAGAGGAAAACTTCATGGGAAGGCCAACAGCCCAATACCATAAGGAACCCGAACTTCAGAAAAACTCAGAACACAAACACTGGAAGGGCCAGTCCCGACCATGATATTAGGCCTCCTTTCCAAGAAAATTATGTGGAGGCATCCACATCCAATGAGCCCAAAGATGACACTCACATGAACCTGATAGATTCGGAAAATGAAAAGAAAATCTTTCTCACTAAGGAGGACCGTGAATACCTTGGTGTAAAACAGTTTCACACCAAGTCGGGAGAGTCTTTCGATCTCAAACAAGGTTATGATACTGCTGTGTATGAAGTACACAAACAATACAAATTGAGAACAAGGACCATTGATGTCCCTGCATCTAAAAGAACAAAAGATAGTAAATAGCCCAAAAAAATTAAAGATAGTGTCATCACAACAAATCCGGCTGATAGGTCTGTCCCAAACCCGCATCAGGTAACTGTGGAGGATATAACAAACACACAGCCTCCTATTGATCGGTCTCTACCTCCTTCCTCCCCAAAAGATAATCTGAACGACACTCCAAAAAGTCTTCCCAAAGCACAAATACCACAAACTGTCATTCATCATAACATTGACATTCCAAAAGAAAACATAGAGAGTATGCCTGAAAAGGAGAAATCTACTGCAGTCAATGCCAAGAACTCATTAGAAAAACCTTTCAGTTTAGAAGCAGAGATTGGAAAACTCAAAATATCCATTCCCCTCTCAGAACTTGCCAAACATGATGTATATAGGCAACAAATTCAAAGGTCACTTCAACTACCAGAGGTAAGGGATGATGTAAACTTTTAGCGATACCCCTGAGCTGTTTGTTTGGTCAGAAGTTAACGGAAAATCAGCATGGACCTGTTCACCCTTTTATGTCAGTCTACACATACATGACAAATATTTTCATTCCCATGGTTTTGACTCAGGTGCCTCACATAACCTTATGCCCAAAGCTGTAATGGAAAGGTTGAACCTTGATGTCACAAGAACGTACAAAGATCTATATTCCTTTGAGTCAAGTCAAGTCAAATGTTTAGGCTTGATTAAAGAACTTTGTGTGTCTCTAGTCCAATTCCCCAACAAGACAATCCTAATGGACATAGTAGTTGTTGATATTCCCACAAAGTACGGCATGCTCCTATCCAGATCGTGGGGAGAAAAATTGCAAGGATCTCTTCAACTCGATCTCTCTTATGCTACCATATCTGTCTTTGGGAAACCAAAGAGACTGTATAGAGAAACACTAATGAAGTATGTGGTAAGCAGTGAGGAAAAGCCCCAAAATTTTCCAATCTACTCAATCCATTTTGATATGGATTCTTTCATTTTATTTAATGATAACACCAGACCTCCAACTAATGATAAGCCGTTACCTGTGGAACAAGAAACATACATCAATGAGGAATCGGTTGCCAATACCCATGAAATCGTCTCAACAGTCAAGGCAACCAACAAATAGCAAAAAGAACAGCCTGAAACAGAAATTGCAAGTCTGCCCAATCCTCAAAAAAACGAAACTCTCAAAATAAACCTCAAACAAGAAAACACATGGTATTTAGAGTTTGATGGTTCTGTAAACAAGTTAGGAGCAAGGGCAGGAGTATGGATTTACAATACACAAGATAATCACGCAGAAGGCCATGCCTATAGACTCAATTTCAGATGTACAAACAACATGGCAGAGTATGAAGCTCTTCTCTTAGGCCTTAAACTGCTCAAAGTCCTAGGAGCTACAAAAGTGTCCATCCTAGGTGACTCCGACTTGATTATACAACAAATGAAGGGTAACTTTGTTACTAATGACAGTAGAATGAGAGCTTACAGGGCTGCTGCCACCAAAATACTCGATTTTTTCAACGAATTCAAGCTTGCTAAAATTTCAAGAGATCATAATATTCACGCTCACAGTCTAGCAACTTTTGCTAGCACATGCAAGCTTCCCTTTGAACCAAATCACCATTTCACCGCTGAAATAAAACACAGACCTTCGGTCCCTAACAACGTTAAGGACTGGCAGGTATTTCAAAATGATGCCCAGATTAACAATTTCCTCACTCTGGAGGGTGAATTTTCCAACACAAACATTGACATGGATGCCATGAACGATTCCCAACATCTAACAGAAGAAAATCAGCAGGTTCTAACAACTGTGACAAAAAAACAAATCCTTAACCCAACTGTGTTTGACAACAAAAACATAGAGCAGTTGAAACAAATGTGTTTAGAGGAAACAACCAAAACAGAGGATGAGTTTATTGATCTAAAGAGTAATTTTCTACCTGTCGGCCTTACTCCATTAGAAGACATGTTTGATGACAATGATGTGCCCAAAAAGCCAAAAATGGAGCCTCTGAATGTTGCTATAGAAGAACACAACATAGGAACAACAGAGCATCCTAGAATGATTAAGTTGTCCAAAAATATGCCCCCTGATCAAAAACCAAAATACGTGGATTTGTTTAAAGAATTCCAAGATGTATTTGCCTGGAGTTATGAGGACTTGAAGTCCTATGACACCTCAGTAATCCAACATACCATTCCCTTAAAACCAAATCAAAAACCGTTCAAACAGAAACTCAGAAGAATCAACCCCATGCTTCTTCCCCTTATTGAAAATGAAATAAAGAGAATGTTTGAAGCAAGCATCATTGCACCCATCAGATTCTCTGAATGGGTATCCAATTTAGTTCCCACTAGGAAAAAAACAAGAGAGATAAGACTATGTGTAGACTTGAGAAATTTAAACCAGGTCTCTCTAAAAGACCACTACCCTTTGCCCAAAATGGACCATATCTTACAAAGAGTAGTGGGTTCCTCTAGAATTTCTTTACTGGATGGATTTTCAGGATTTAATCAGATACTTGTTCACCCGGATGACCAAGACAAGACAACCTTTACCACACCGTGGGGAACATTTAAATACGTTAAAATGCCTTTCAGACTGAAAAACGTAGTGCTACCTTTCAAAGGGTAATGGATATTGCATTTTCCAAGGAGATACACGATTTCCTTGTTGTTTACTTTGATGACCTAACCCCTTTCTCCAAATCTGACCAAGATCATCTTAAGCACTTAAGGCAAATTTTCATGACATGCAGGAAATATGGCATTTCCTTGAATCCCAAGAAGTCCCTGTTTGCCCTTGAAGAAGGTAAGCTTCTAGGACATATCATATCAAAAGATGGGATTAGAATTGATCTTGAAAGAATTCAAGCTATCCTCCAAATCCCCTATCCAAGAAACATAAAAGAACTGCAAGCATTCCTTGGGAAGATCAATTTCCTAAGGAGATTTATCCCAAACCTAGCTGAGCTAATAAGGCTATTGAGCAACATGTTGAAGAAAGATGCCAAGGTAAAATGGTCTCTTGAAACCAAGAAGGCTTTTGAGAGCATAAAAATTGCCTTAACTCAAACACCTGTCCTCACCAGTCCTCAATTCGACAAAGACTTTATCATTTTTTCCTTTGCATCTGAGCACACTATAGCTGGTGTCCTTTTGCAAAAAGATGATCAAGGTAACGAAAAGCCAATTGCTTTCTTTAGCCGAGCTTTGAGAGATGCACCCTTGAAATATCAGATTATGGAAAAGCAGGATTACGCCCTGGTCAAAGCCATTAAAGATTTTAGAATTTACATCTTATACTCCCACGTGATTGCCTACGTCCCAAACTCTGTTGTAAAGGATATATTAACTCAAGAAGGACTAGAAGGCAAAAGAGGCAAGTGGATTGCCAACATCCTTGAATATGACATTGAAATAAAACCTACCAAGCTGATAAAAGGACAAGGTTTAGCCAAACTAATGTCTGAAACGAACTTCCAAGACTTAGAAATTAATCAATTGGACAATGAACTGGAGCTGGCAACTCCACAGATCAGTGAAACCTTTTTGCAATCCCCATGGTATGCTGATATTTGCTTTGTATTGTTAAACCTGTGTGCTCCCCCAGGATTGTCCAGAACTAAGAAAGGATTTTTAAAGATGAAATCCTCAAAGTTTTGTGTCATAGATGGTTCTTTGTTTTGGAAAAATCATGAAGGTATTTTTCTTAACTGTTTGAATATGAATGAAACTAACAGCATCATGAAAGAATTCCATGCAGGGGACTGTGGAGGGCACTTATACTGGAAGTCCACTGCTGACAAGATTTTAAGGGCTGGTTATTATTGGCCCTCTCTTTTTGCAGATGTCAGGAAGTTTGCTGTCTCATGTCACAAATGCCAAATCTTTGAAGGAAAAAGAAAATTACTGCCTTTACCCCTTAAGCCCATTTCGACCGAAAATCCTTTTCAACAATGGGGTCTCGACTTCATTGGAGAAATTCATCCCTCTTCCTCAGGCCAGCACAAGTGGATTTTGACAGCTACTGATTATTTCACTAAGTGGATTGAAGCCATTCCATGTAGACAAGCCAACGACTCCACCATGATCCAATTCCTTGAGAGAAATATCCTTTCCAGATTTGGCTGCCCTGAGAAAATCATCACTGACAACGTTGTTGCCTTCAAATCCAAAAAGATGATCAACTTCTGCCATAAATACCACATTACCTTGGGCCACTCCACAACTTACTATCCTCAAGGTAATGGGTTGGCCGAATCGTCCAACAAAAGCCTTATCAATATCATAAAGAAATTTCTGGAGGAAAACAAAAAGAACTAGCATAGGAAGCTCACAAATGCTCTATGGGCAGATAGACTTTCCACCAAGAAATCCATTGGGATGATCCCTTATGAATTAGTATACGGCATGGAAGCCAAATTTCCTTCATCTTTGGGCATTCCTACTATTAAATTGTTGCAGGAGATTCAGGCTGAACCGAATGACATGCAGAGAAGAGTTAATCAAACCATTCATCTTCAGCGAACCAGAGAGCAAGTTTACGATAGAGCTCAAATGCTGCAAGAAAGACTCAAAAAGATGTTTGATAAGAAAACCAAAGCAGAAGATTTCTGGGTGGGCAGCAAAGTTCTAAGATGGGATTCACGAAGAGAGGACAAGGACAAGCATTCAAAATTCGATTTTCTGTGGAAAGGCCCATACATTATCAGCGTTGTGCAAGGCAATACTACATACTTTCTCAGATCTTTAGATGGCAGCACAGCTGAAGAAGGCCCTGTCAATGGCCGAATGCTAAAGCACTACAATGATCCTTTTGATTGAAAAGAACAGGCGATGTTATTTTATATACATAGAATGTTTGTATATATCAACACTTTGATTTTATTTTGTAAGAGTCCATAATACTAAAGCATGCAGAAGAAAGCAGGCGATGCTACAAAATTTCCCAGCGAGTCAGTTAAAGGAAAGTGTTGTTAGCAGTCCAAAAGCTCAACACGATCCAACGGTCAGCACTAGCAAGTTTCAAAGCACAACAATAACAGAAGAATCAAGGCAATATGTCCTACTGTTCTTGGCTTCTCACAAGGAAAATCCATCCCCAAGTGGAGCCACTATTAGCCTCCTGCTGCAGCAGGTTACTCATATTTCATGATTGGCATTTTTACAGGCCAAATATGTCATAATTTGCATGCTGCAATGCTCCATATTTGCTAAATAGTCACCAAAGAAAGAGGCAATGGAAGAAGGCTACTCAAATTTCATCTACTGCATTCCAATTTTGAAGATTTACTCCATTTTTGTACAAGTCTCAGTCAAAGGGAGGTCCAAACAGATTAATCTTGGTCTCCCTAGGTTTCAATTTCTTGTTTTAAAATATAGAGAATGAAAATCTGTCCAAACAGCTTAATCTTGGAAGATTCTTAGATAGGTAGAGAAACAAAGGAGCCCAACTGCTTAATCTGGGCCCTTGGAAGAAATAAGGGTAGTTTGTAGATAGGAAGGCATAAAAAAGAAAAAATTGAAAAGCTGGGTCTGCAAGTCTAAGTGCACCTGAACCAAAAAGAAGAAAAATGTTAGGCAAGTAGGCTGGGTAGGTAGTTTGAGGTTGCAGAAGGTTGATTTGTAATCAACTCCACATTTTTCAAGTGTTACATTCATCCAGGTCACAGTCATCAGGCACTTTCATGTGAAGGAGCTCAAATCAAGCATAACTAACTTCCCTTTCTTCCTCTTCCCCTAATCATTCACTAACTTCCCAAAAAGAGGTCAAGATCTGCTTGACATCTCTTAGTTCCATCGTTTTCCATGTCATTAGCCTTGGTGAAGATTTGCTTCACTCAAGGAGGATCTATACACAACTCTATCTCCCCTTTGAAGCCTAAGATCTCTGAAACGTAGCACTTTCTTGTCATCTCCATATTAACTACTGACATTATTATTTAACTCCCTATATTTTCCCCATCCCCTACTAAAACTATGTAAATATCCCCTCCCCCTGGTTGAAATATAACCATAAAGTACTTCTCTGGGAATTACTAAGTCACCTGGACTTTAGTAAGAACCCTCCTTCTGCATAAATCTGCATTTCCAGGTGTTTTGGACCCCTTCCAAACACTAAGAAAACCCTTTCCAAATGCTAAACCCCCCCCCGGTGCATTCTTTTTGGAAGCTATTAATGTTTGTTTAATGAATTTCCATCGCGCAAAACTCATTTAACCCATTTCCTAAAGATTAAAACCCACAGCGCCGCAGAAAATTAAACCTTTAATGCACGCTCTCCTTTTTTAAACTCCGCGCATCTCCCTTTCCCGTCCACCGTCGGATCGCCCCCCCTAGATCCGACGGCCCTTGTTAACATCGGGCACCCTATTGTGGTGGCAGGTTACCACCCGATGTCCGACGGTTTTACCGTCGTACATCGGGACGCGTGGCAGCCTCCCATTACATCAGGCCGCCCCTAACAGAAACCACCTCCGTACCAAAGGCGGTCCGATGCATAGGAAAAACCACCCTCCCCTCACGTAACAGGAGTGCCACCTCACCTTGCCACGTCGCCTCCACATCACCTCACACTGCCTGCACCCGGCCCACGTCACCCTGCCACGTGTCACTGCCACGTCACCCCTCCGTACTACCATGTCACCTTGATGACATCAGCATGCTGACGTCATATCTGTACCAAAGGACCCACTGCTGCCATCATCATGCTGACGTCATCCGCCGTACAACTAACGTCATGCTGACGTCAGCAGCCAAAAAACGGAAATTTGCGCAAGCGCGAAAGTCGAGCTTTGGAGCTCTGGAATGAGAAACGGAGGCAGTTTTTGATGTGCGATTAGTGCTTCGCGCTAATTGCGCATCGCTATGGGAAATAGGTCAAAGTGGGGAATCTTTTGATTCCTTGGCCCGTTTTGCACCGAAAAGGCCCGAAAAAGCCCGATTTTGCCAATTTGAACGGATTTGAAGACAGAAAGAGACCAGCAACAAAGGTTAAAGAGTATCAGATCAAATTTGCAGACAGAAAGAACGTCAAAGAGTATCAGGTAGTGGCGAATACCATCAATGTAGCAGAAAATTGTATCAGAGGAGATTTTCTCAGGGCTCGAGGCAAATCTAGCATTAAAAGGAAGGCTCTGAAAGTCAAGAAGCAATTGAAGACGCATTGAAAACTCACCAGCACAAATGACTGCACATTAAACTCATAGAAGATCAGTGGACCAGAAATCAATGCACAGTTATGACAAAACCACTGCACCAAGTCACACAGGACACCTCATCAACTCAATTTGACTCAGCTGCCTCTGGCGCAGCCCAAAGGACTTACCTGCATTTAATTCCAGCAACAATTAGGTTTTTAGAAAAAGCTTTTTCCTGCAGACCTATTTAGGTCAATTGTAATAAATGACTTTAGATTTTTTGCTTATATATACGACCCTGAAAGATGGAGTAGGGGTTGGTTGGTTGGTTGGTTAATCGATCAGTTGCTTAATCTTTGGTATTTCGACATTTTTCTCAAGCAGAGACCCGCACTGTAACTGTCATACTTTCTATAATCAAAGACTGCTGAAAGCATGGATTCTGAAACTGTTTGATGTGTTTAATTGGCCGAGGAGTGATTGTGGAATTCCTGCGCTTCTACATGGTTCAATAAGTGTTTCTCAACTCTGTTAGTTTTTCATGTTTTGTTTTATCATCATTCCGCCATCTAAATTGCAGAAAAGAAGAATAGCTTAGGATTTTCTTAACTGCACCTTGGGCTCAATTTCTGCAATTTTTTCATGTTTTCATCAGGAATAGTTATGAACATGCATACTTAAATGATCTTGTTTACGCTGTTTCTTTCATATATGAATGAGAGTTTGGGAATTCTTAACTGCTCCTAGATAACCATTCATTCACGTCTCCTCCTTGTCAGTTTGATGAAAGATTCTCCATTTCCTTTCATCCCTGACCGTCATTCCATCCTTTTAGTGAATTGATAGTTGTCTCATGTGTGGCTATCCCGCTCTATAGTCCTCTTGTGACCAAGAAAACGCAACAGCAAGCCTGAATCCATGACTCCATGCCCAATGGTTTGAAACTTATCACACCTTACCTTGCCTTTCTGCTTGGAATTTTCGACCTTCCATCCAAACAAAACAAAAAAACCCCTGAAGCTAACAACTAGCCTAAAATCATCATCAGCAAAGTTGAATCCTTAAGAGAGAGCCCTCTCTAATTGCAGGTGGGCTAGAACCTGCAGTCCAAAGATTGGTTTGTGGTTACCTGGGTCGTATCCCTACAGGAGCTTAGGGACAACCTAAGTGATAACAGGTCCCATTGGTCCAACTGGATTCATCAAAGAAGGTCGTGGTCAACGGTGGTCAAGCGATGGTCAAACAAGAGAGTCCTACGACAACAAGACTAAATTTTCAAACACGTGAAGATTTTTGTGACCGTTTCTAGATCTTTGGAGGCACGCTGACACCTGTAGGCTGACCACGATGTGGATCCAATAGCCACTTTCAATAAGATTGCGTAATCTCAGTGACCATGATGCTAAATCCATGGACGTTGTTTTTCACGTGTCCTCTATTCACGTAGTTTTCCAGGAAAAACAGTTACATAACCTTTGTTATAAATAACGCATTCCTATACGCATGATAGTTAGTCTTTTGAATGTAAGTTTGCTGTTAAGAACTCACTGTGTCGTGACACTAGTTTATTGTTGTAACTGTGTTTTGAGATATATATAAGAAGACTCTGTTCTACATGCTGATGTGAACGTAATTTTGAATTGATAATTTGTTGGCCGAGGTTGTGCAGAGGGCCCCTACACACTGAGGTTTCGTTTCCATTGTTGCTGTATAGTCTTTATGCATCATTTCTTTATTTTCACTGCATATGTTTTATAGTTATTCACTTGTGTATATTTCTAACATTTCACTTTTATTCATGATTTTACAAGCTTTGTATAACTCTAATTAGTGTGTGCATGTATATTTCAGGATAGAGTAGGCTGCCCAGGCATCTGCATATAATTTTCACAATGACTAATGACATGGGATTAATTCTCTGCTGACTTTGCTTTTCCTAGTTTTTAATTCCAGTTTTGTTTTGTTGATTTCAGTATCATTTCCTTGCTTATTAGTTAGCTTAGATATTAAATTTCTCATATCATTGACGGTTACCTCTGAAAGCCATAGCTAGACTACTGGCAAGGGATCGAATTATGAATGTGTAATTTGATTTTAGTTTTACTTTTCTGCAATTAGATATTAAATTGCTCATATCATTGACGGTTACCTCCAAAAGCCATAGCTGGACTACTGGCGAGGGATCGAATTATGAATGTGTAATTTGATTTTAGTTTTACTTTTATGCAAATTAGATATCAGATTGTTCATGACATTGATGATTACCTCCAAAAGCCATAGCTGGACTATTGGCGAGGGATCGAATTATGGATGTATAATTTGATTTTAGTTTTACTTTCCTTGCAAATTTTAATTTCTTTAAGTGCAGTAGCTTAAATCATTTTTCTGTTTCATTTCTTAGACAACAACAGAGATAATAGTTTCATGTTCAGTAGTTCATTATTTACTTGTTTTAAATAGCAACATCTTTTCATTCTTGATTCAAGTATTCCTTTCATCACTAGTGTATTCTAAAATATTCCGAAGTGTTAAGTTTTGGAGACCCTTATAGAGGACATAATTGCCTTAAAAACCTATAACCATACTTGCCTTCTAGAAGCTTAGGAATAGGAATTCCATAAACAAATATAAAAACCCCCAAACAACATAAAAATCAAAAACAACAAAAGTAAGAAATAGGTTATCTTGCACATATAGTGCACCACACTTCGTCAGCTTACGAATCCCAGATTGATATTAATGTAGAAATTTAGGACACACTAAATTGACCAAACATTTTGGCGCCGTTGCCAAGGAAGTGTGACTAGGTAGCCAATTTCTTAAAAAAAAAAACAACAACAATAAAAAGAAGGGAAAAATTGATAACTTCTTGAAGTATGCTCTCCTCTTGCACCTAGTGTGATCTAGAGGATCAGAAAAGAGAGTTATTGGTTCAATAATTTCTGGAGTATGCTCTCTTCTTGCACCTAGTGTTATCTAGAAGATCATAAAGAGAATTATTAGCCCAACTTGAGGAGAAAAATAAAAATAAAAAATGACATGCATAGAGCAAGAGATTCTAGGGGAAGGTTTATAGCTAGATCCAAGAGTTCAATTTTCACAACTCCAGCTTCTTTAAGGCATAGACAAGATTCACCACCATCTACTCCTAGCCTTAAGATTCTTGGAATTCAAGGAGCAGCAGCTAAATTAGAGGATTCTCCTACACTATCTACCAAATCTCATCTATGAGAAGACCCTTTCTTCACTTCTACAGGAGAGCATATTGTAATCAAATAGGTAGAATCACCTGAAGAAGAAAAGGAAGAGACTCTCTCTCATCCACCCTTGATAGAAGAACCAGAAGACTCTGAGGAAACTATCATGACGGAGGAAGTAGTAAATGGATTTGGGGGTAGAGGTATAGGAGGATGAAATAATGGAGGCAACAATGGTGGAGCTGGAGGTAATAATGGAAGAAATAGGGAAGGAGATATCTCGTTTGGATTCCCTATAGTTGATGAGGAAACTCACACAACAATGAAAAACATCTCACCATCAGTCCTCCCCAACTTTTATGGATTGCGAAGTGAGGATCCTGAAACATTTCTGTTTGAGTTTGAAGTAGTGTGCCGAACTTATGACTATATGGAAGACTCTCAAAAACTCAAACTGTTTCCTTCAACATTAAAGGGAGCCGCTTGAAATGGTTCATGGGATTAGTCACCCAATCTATTAGGACTTGGAATGATATGAAACAAAAATTTTTGGATAGATACTTGGACTATTGCATGCCCACCAATCACAAGGATGAGGTATTCAAAATTATGCAAAAAGAAGATGAAAACTTGGAGGATTTACTTAAAAGATTTCAATACAACTTAAAGAGAGCAAAGATGAGGAAACTTTGAAAGCCCTTTTATTGAAAGCCATTAGAGATGAATGGATAGATATTTTAAACATGATGGGGAAGGGAGACATTTCTCAACTTCCACTTCATGACATAGCAGAACTATGTGTCCATCTCTCGAGAGGAAAATCTAAAATGGGAAAAGGGCCTAGAGATCCTTCTCTTATCAGAGCTAACAAATCTGAAACTGGATCGGTAAGTAGGGCAGAGATTGGAAATATGCTTGATGAATTCAAAACTAATATCCTAGGGAGTCTTAGTGAACAACTGGACACCCTTAAAATTCAAAACAAGCAAAAAGCAGAAACTGATGCTCTAGCCATCTTTTGTCCGAAATGTAGGAAGAAACATGCTCTACGGGAATGCCCCTTGGATGCAAAAGTTGTAGAAACATGTATGGCTTGCTCAGAGAATCATGAGACCAAGGATTGTCCTTCAATTCCTGGGCTCAAAGCTGTCTTTCAAGAAGATCCAAATTCAATAGAATCTCTTTGTTTTGTTTCAAGAAGACCTTGGCAGGGGCAATAAAATCAAGGATTTAACAACCCTATGAATTTTCAACCCCTGCCAAATTGGAATCCTTGGCAACAACCTTGGCCCCAACCTCAATTTTATCAATATCCTCCATCTTTCCAAAATAAAAAAACTCCACAACTTCCAAATAAAAATCCACAAATTTCATTACCATTTCCACAACAACAACCTTCTCAACAAAATCCAAATCCTCAACTCATGCTTCCATTTCAACAAAAGACAAATCAACTTCCAGTTCATCCATTGCCAAATCCTAACAATAAAAATCCTCAGAATACTTACATGATAGAAGGACAACAATTTCCTACCTATATGATTGTTCCTCTCAATGATGTACAACTCAGGTCTGGTAGAGTTTTAGAAAAACCTTCTATAGATGTCCAAGAGCAAGATACCTCTAAGGAGGACTCTCTTAAAGTCAATACAGGTTCTCAAAAAGAATCTCTTAAAAACTCAAACACTCAAAAAGAGAAAGAAAAGTCAACCCCCACAACTCCTATAGTTGAGCAACCTGCAACTTCATCCACACCTCCTTTCCCTGAAAGATTACAAATTGATAAAGGGGTGGAAAAAACAAATCTTGTTGCCTAACTATGATTTTCTAGATGAATTAAAGAATGTATGTATCAAGATCCCCTTGCTGCAAGCCATTAGAGAGATTATTATTCTAGAAAAAACAATAAAGGAGTTGAGTCTCAAAAGACCAGGAAGGAAACCAAGAGATACAAGAAGAATCCACCTGGTAGGAAAAATTGCAAATATCATGATGGGAAAAATTACCATGCAGAAGTATGTAGATCCAGGTAGTCCAATTGTCAAGACACATATCAATGGGATAGAAATTCCAAACACTTTGATTGACTTAGGGGTTGCTATCAACATTATGAGTAGACAGACTATGGAACAGCTTAAACTTCCTAATCTTCTTTTTACACCCTTACAGCAACTTGCAGATAGATCAATAATCAAACCAGATGGTGTGTTAGAAGATATTTCAGTCTCCTTAGATTCTTGGGAATATCCAGTAGATTTCATGATTTTTACTCCCAAGAATAATCTAGGAGGGCATCCACTCATCTTAGGAAGACCTTGGCTAGCCACAGCTGATAATTTCATTAGTTGTAGAACTAGGGATATGTACATTTCTGATGGTAGTTCGACAAAGAAATTCAATTTGTATCCTCCAGTAAGAGAAATTACAGAAGTAGGAGACAATGAATGGGTCGGTGATGAGGACACTATACAACCTGTCTTTACCATTTCTAAAATTAGTGAAGATAGTCAAATTCTGAACACATTAGAAAACTTTGAAACTTCTTCAAAATATGACCACACACAATTTCAGTTAGATTCAGACATTGAGTATTTATCATAAAGACAAATGTCTCTTTAGTCTATGAAAGAGATCAGTAGTTCCACCATTGAGATTTTTCTAGGTAAAACATTGAATATCAACAAAAATTTGGAAAAGTCACAACAGGAAGAACTAACTAAAATCTTACAAAAACATTCTACTGCATTTGCATGAGAGTATATAGATATGAAAGGTATTGACCCTAAGAATTGCATCCATCATATTTATATCTAGGAAAACAGTAGACCAATTAGACAACCTCAGAGAAGGATGAATCCAAATCTTAGGGAGATAGTGAAAGAAGAGCTCCAAAAACTACTCAATGTAAACTTCATTTATCTAATTTCAGTTAGCCGATGGGTTTCTCCTTTGGTTATAGTACCTAAAAAGAATGGTAAATGGAGGGTATGCGTTGATTACAGGGAATTGAGTAAAGAAACTTTGAAGGATCACTTTCCTTTGCCCTTTATCGATCAAGTATTAGATACATTAGCAGGAAAAAAGTACTTTTCATTTCTGGATGGTTTTAGTGGTTATAATCAAATTTAGGTAGCACCTGAAGATCAGGATAAGACCACATTTACCTATCCATGGGGAGCTTTTGCTTATCGAGTGCTTCCTTTTGGATTATGTAATGCACCCATAAAATTCCAAAGAGCAGTACTAGGAATTTTTTCTGATCTAATCCATGATTGTGTAGAGTTATATATGGATGATTTTACAGTTTATGGTGATTCGTTTGAAGAGGCATTAGAAAATTTGGAAAAGGTCCTTATAAGATGTAAAGAAACAAACCTTTCATTAAGTCATGAAAAATGTTTTATGATGTTTACTGAAGGTATTGTTTTGGGACATCATATTTCAGGGGATGGGATTAAAGTTGATAGATCAAAAGTTGAAGTCATCTCCAAGTTACCTATTCCAAATTGTCAAAAAGATGTTAGAATTTTTCTGGGATTTACTGGATATTATAGAAGATTTATAGAAAACTTTACCAAAATAGCATCTCCACTCTTCAAACTGCTTACAAAAGACTATGAATTAAAATGGGATCCTGATTGCCAATCAGCATTTGAAGCTTTGAAAACAAGAATATTTGAAGCACCTATCTTGAGAGGACCAAATTGGAAACTTCCTTTCCATATTTCTACAGATGCTTCAGATAC
>APFE031584131.1:60864-82654 GCA_000404065.3 Pinus taeda
AAAAATCGCACCTTAAAGGAAATGGCTAATTGTATGCTGCAATCTAAAGGACTCAAGTCTTAGTTTTTGGGCCGAAGTAATTAATTGTGCAAATTATATAATAAATCGCACTCCTACTAAGGTTCTAAAGAATATCACTCCAGAAGAAGCTTGGAGTTCCATTAAAACAGATGTAAGTCACTTTCGTGTTTTTGGAAGTGAATCATGGGCCCATATTCCAGATGAAAAGCATAAAGCTTTAGAACCTAAGAGTGAGAAATGTACTTTTGTTGGATATTCTGAAGATGTAAAAGGTTATAGACTTATTCCATTTAAGTCCAAAAATGTTATCATTAGAAGAGATGTAAAATTTGATGAAAATAAATCGGCGTGCGAGCCTAGTCCGACGGATGTGCCACCTCTTCTATCTCTTCTACTTTAGAAAACATTTTCTCTTCAGATGAATTGAAAAGTGAAGGATGAAAATCCTCCCCACCTTCTCAAGGATCCTCACTTCCAAGTGGGTTCCGTACTACTCGGGATGCAGCAGGTGATCTTGCCGTTGATCCTATAGATCAGCGACGTACCCGTTCTCAGTTTGACAGAGCCTCTTCTTTACTGGCTCAAGCTCCAGTAAATCATGATCCTGACACTTTTGCAGAAGCTTCAGGCCATCCACATTGGGAAGTAGCTATGAATGAAGAATATCATTCATTGTTGGCAAATGATACATGGGATCTTGTTCCTCTACCAAAGGGACGCAAACTTGTTAGATGTAAATGGGTTTACAGAACCAAGTATGGACCAGATGGGAAAGTTGATAAACATAAAGCTCGTCTTGTTGCTAAGGGCTTTTCACAGGTTGAAGGCATTGACTACACTGAAACCTTCTCCCCTGTTGCCAAAATGAACTCTATCCGCCTTGTTCTTTCCCTTGCTGCCTCTTTAAAATGGGAAGTCCATCAGATGGATGTTAAATCTGCCTTCTTGCATGGGGACTTGCATGAAGAAATCTATATGGAACAACCCATTGGCTCATCCAAACAGACTCCAGCCTTGTATGTCGACTTAAGAAATCTCTTTATGGTCTCAAGCAAGCTCCTCGGGCTTGGTATGCCAAAATGGATAGCTTTCTTTTAGAATCTGGCTTTTCTATGTGTTATTCTGACAATACTGTCTACACCAAGAAAGTGGGCAACTCTCTTATCATCCTTGTTCTTTATGTTGATGATCTTATTCTTACTGGTAGTGATCCAACCTTATAAACCATGTGAAGTCCAGCCTTAAAAAGAAATTTGAAATGACAGACTTAGGACACTTACACTATTTTCTCGGTCTTCAAGTCTTGCAATCCAAGGAGGGTATTTCCCTTTCCCAGTCCAAGTATGCTTGTGATATTCTTCGTCATTTTCACATGGAAGATTGTAAGCCAGCTCCTTCTCCCTTTCAGTCTGGAGTCAAACTTTCAGTCTCTTGTACTTCTCCTGAAGTTGATGCTACCTTATACCGTCAACTTGTAGGAAAACTCTTGTATTTAACCCATACTCGTCCTGACCTTTCCTTTGTTGTTGGCCTTGTTGCTCGTTTTATGCAAAACCCCCGTGAAAGTCATTGGAAAGCAGCTAAAAGAATACTTCGTTATGTTCGAGGTACAATACAGTTTGGGATTCATTACAGTGCCAAAGCAGCTCCTCTATTAGTTGGTTTCACTGATTCTGATTGGGCTGGTGACCCTTATGATCGGAAGTCTACTGCCGGTTATGTCTTCACTCTTGGTTCAGGACCTATTACATGGGCTTGTAATAAACAGGCTGCCATTTCTCTTTCGTCAGCAGAAGCAGAGTATCGTGGTGCCGTGGAAGCTAGTAAGGAAGCCTTGTGGCTTCGTCAGATCCTATCAGAATTGGGCTTTGAGCAGCAGCATCCGACTACACTTTGGTGTGATAATCAAAGTGCCATTCAGCTTTGCAAAGATCCAGTTCGACATCAACGCAACAAACAAATTGAACTTCACATGCACTTCATCAGAAAGCTCATTCATGACCATGTTCTTGAAGTGCAATATTGTTCAACAGATGATCAGGTTGCAGACATCTTCACAAAGGCTCTCACAGACGCGAAGTTCACTAAACTTCGATATATGCTTGGAGTTCAGGAAGTTGTCACTAAGGGGGGATAGGCTCTAGTGCCTCCTTCCTTCTCCTATTGTGTCATATTTGTAAATCCTTAAATCCTATCCCAAGTTGTTCTTAAGGGGGGATGTTAGGATATTCCGACACATAGGAATAGTTAAGTTCAACTTGGTCTAGTATAGAGTTAGGTATAGAGTTAGGTAAAGTGTGTTTCTTTACCGTTGTACATTTTGTAACTTCCAATCCGACGGTCACGATATGTAGTGATCCGACGGTTCATTCTCTCCTCGGTATTACCGACACTTGATCCGTGGCTTGACACCCGATTGGTCCATGAATTCTATTTAAAGCGCATGGAGGGTCATTTGTAGATTAACCGTGCATGAGAGAAGCTTATGTAAATTTTCATTCTTTTATTAATAAATTCCCTGTAGTAGCCACGTTGGCGCAGGCTGTGGACTGTTTCCCTCTCTGAGGGTTTTAACCACGTCAAAATACTGGTGTATTGATCTGTGATCTGTTTGTGAGCGGTGTCCTTTTGGTGTTCTATCTGAGGAACTTACCCTGTAAATTCCTACATTTGGCTCGCACCACCTATTCTTTGTATTACATTCATTTTATCTCATGCGCAGAGCTCTGCCGAAGCAAAAAATTCAAGCCAAATGGGGAAGAAATCCAAGAGATTTGCAGCAGCTTCAGCTCCCACGGTAACAGGACAATCTACCACTGATCCAGGACCAAGCAAGAAAGGATTGGTTTCAGACACTACCTATCTTGGCCTCGGCAACACTAGCTGGCAAAGCATCTATAATCTAGTTGAAGCTGAAGAGCCTGAAACGGTATCAGCACAAGCTACTGCATATTCAACCAGAAATTCAGAAGCTACCTTAAAGGATTTAGCCGACTCCTATCTACACCGAATAGCAGCTCAAGAGAAAATTCTTCCGTATACAGATGTAGTGTGGTGGGCAATTGAGGAAATCTCTGTTACGAATAGAAAATTCTGCACAGTCGACGGGAGGGTCTTCGTCTCGTTTCAACCTAATGACTTCAGAAAAATGTACCACTTGCCTGAACCACAGAAGAAATACAACAAAGCATTTCTGGAGAAGTTCAGAAGCAAGAATGAAACTGAATTAGCACCTATTCGGGAATGGAGACAGAACCCCGCAAGGCACAAGCACGAATCTTCGGGTAAGTACTCTGTCGATTCATTATGTTCTCCTTATTGTTACGCCGGGGCGATGATGTGTAGGATTTGGGGATTAAATGATTCCTCTAAATTCTCAATTGAAATGGTTCCTTTAATGGAAGCGACAATCAATAGTGAGATAATGGATTGGGGAAATATATTATCTGATAAGTTAGCCACTGCTATTCTTGAGTTTAGAAATAAAACTCGCGTCACCGATAGGTCTATTCCTCCATTTTATTATAGTGCCTATATTTTAGGTACTCTTTGTTTCAACTCTGAATTTCCTGTGCTGGGGTGGAGATGGAATCCACAAGACCCCATGCCAATTCACATTTATTACCAGAAGCTATGGAAAGCACATTATAAGGACCACCTGTATCAAGTTTGTAATGGTTTTATGTTGCCCATTTACTATGCCATTTTTGACAAGTCTGCTCCGAAGATTTCTTCACAAGCCGAGATTGACCTAAGCACTCTAGGAAACTGGTTCGGAGAGGAAAAATTCACATACATAAGAGTTTTCGGCAGCCTTGCCAGGCCTCATGTCCTTCCCTTGTACATACTCGACAAGCTATTGGCTAGAGAATTAGCCTATTATATTACGTCCGCAGGAGCAACCAAGACTCTGAGGACTTCAAAGAAGCAGGTTTGGCCTCCTTTTCCTCTAAGGTGTGGTGTTTACACTCTGCATGACTATAAGCATGCAGAGAAGGAAGCAGAAAAGATGAATATGCTAAATTTCGCCACCGTTCCTAATAGGTGATTTGATCCAAGGAAAATCGTCTATAATGTACTTGAACAGGCAAAACTCACAAAGTTTGATCATAAAGAAGACGATTTTGATGACTTATTTTCTTCGGCGGAGTCATTATTTCAGGTCCAAACACTAGCTGAAATGAGATATAACGAAGAAGGGTTAGTAGAATTCAATAAACTCCGAGAGCAAAGGTTGCAAACTCTGCCTCTGGATTTACTAGCTACTGCCCTGATGACACAATCAAGCGAGCCTAAACAATGACTCATCGACAAACCCCCTGCTACATCAAAGATTCTTGAGACAGTACAGAGGAAAGAGCAGGAGGAAGTATAGAGGAAAGAGCAGGAGGAAATACAGGAGGAAGAGCAGAAAAAGGAGCAAGATAAGGGCACCGAGAATGTCAATGTGGATACCCAGATTGATCCGAAATTGCTCTAAGAATGGCAGCAATTTGACTCTTTCATAAGCAATCTGGAAGGTCCAAATGTTGCTGATACACCCAAAGCAACAGATACACAGGAAACAACATCAACAAAGGTTCCGAGTCAACGAACCAGCGACATACCCCCTAGTACAGATTTAGAAATAATTCCAAAGGATCCCTCGGATCAAATCATTTTGCAGGTGGAGGATATGCCTCCATTAGATGTCTTTTATAGCCCAAAACACAGGGCCGTAGTAAAGCGACAGTGGAAAAGGAGAAGGCTTGATCAACCTTCCCTGTTTCCAGAGCAAACAGAGACAGCCAACGTAGTTTGGAAAGAGGAGTTTGATCCTCCGATGACCTAACGAAGCTTTCCCAGTATGTCGGAGCCTATTCGGCAGCCACCATGGACAAGGCATCGGAAGTGAGTAATCTACTAAAAGAAAAAGACCAGGCAATTATTTTGTTGCAAACACAACTGTCGGAAGCACAACAGAAAGTTGAACAATTGGAACAGCAACTATAAACACAACAGAAATTAAATAATCAACTGAATAAGCAGTTACTTGAAGAAAAACAGAGAGTAGATTCAAGCACGATTCAAAAGAAGAAAGAATTATCATAACCATTGGCAAAATTAAAGACAATGAATGAACTAATGGCGAAAACGAAAGATGAGCAAATTGCACAGCTATCACTTCAAATAGAGAAGTTCAAGAGTCTTCCACAACCTGCCGATTTCAGAACAGAAGCACTGCAGATTAATAAGGCATTGGTGACACAGATAAGACTGTTGTGTCATAATATTTCTCAGGTTGAGCCCCTTTGTGATATAACATCATCGATAATCGATAAATCAGTTGATGCTAAACAGGATTTAGAGCAGGTCGACGAGACCTTGACATATTTTCTTACTTGGCAAAACACCAGCGAGGGACAGGCAGCAAATCTGCCCAAAATCCTAGAATCACATAAGGAAATCCTATTCTTAGAATTGCAGTCTCAGTTGATGAAGGCAGAGAGAGAAGTTTCTAGATGTAAATTATCCACAAGTAACTTGATTGAATTAATCAATAACACTCTCTATTTATCTAATATGATTTCACAATGTACCCCAGGTAAATTGCTATCAGCTAAAACATTGGAGCAAGCATGTAATCAGGAGCTGGAAAATAATGGAAGGTTAATTGCAGGTATTCAAAGTTTAACTTGGGACACCTATTGGTTGTTCCTATTAAAACCATACAGCTAGAGAGCCGCCCTCAAGTATTTAACAGATGCAATCGGTTGTATCATTCCCGATATACATGATGCCACATACTTGGCTCAGCTCCATTCTCGTTTCAGCCGCCCTCCAGAATTGGAACCGATTCTTACAACCTACCAACTCAGATCAAAGCGAAAACAGCGAAAGTGATGAATCATGCTGCCAACTACCAACAAACTTGCTGTGGAGAAGATATTCAAGATACAGTTGTACCAATTGAATAACATTTTATTTTTGTAGTTAGTTAGTTTAATTAAGTATTTATAGACCCTTTCATGCATTTAGAAAGGGTCCTCAGTTTTTGTATAAGGCTCAAACCTGGAAGTTGCACTATTGTACTTCCGGTATATTTATTATAAATACTGGGCCATTATTCCAAATTTTAACGAAGAAGCTTTTATGTGGATGTGCACTATTGCCTTGATATGAAAGTATCTCTGAGTTGAAAGAAGGAATTTGAATTACGATTGATAATGGGAATGATTTACAACACATATGGTACTACTATCTATGATCTAAATTCATTCTTTTATGTTAATTTTTATTTGATTACTCTTGCTATTATTGAATATATGTATGTGTTTCCAACAACATTCTTTATATTTTTCACTATTGGGTGTTTAAAGGATGTTATTCTTTTAGTCATACATGTATCAGTGATATATAGAAGATAAGTGTAACAATGTTTTATTAATTACTTTGTTCAACTATTTGAACAAAGCAATTATTATATGAATGAATGTCTTTGTTTAACAAATAGATTCATCTATATGCTTATTTGTGAATAGAGATTATTAAACGTTGCACTTAGAAATAGAAATTTCCCGGGATAGAATAGTTATTCATATTTTTTATTTTTAGATTAAATCATTCATCCATTACTATTTTATTAGAAAACCAATCACTCATCCATCCCATTTTCATTCATCATTGGGAAACTGGTCCCATTATCTCCAGTCGGAGCCACCACACCAAACGGAAAAGGAGCTGCATTAAGGTCCAGACCGGGTGGTTTTCCCCGATGTTGTTGCAACGATTTTCGAGGAATCAACATTTTTGGCACTAGAAGGAGGACATGAACTATGAATGGTGAGTAAATCAAAATATATTTACCATTCTGAGAGTAAATCTCCCTCTACCTCACCTCGGACCTCCCGTTTGCATTCTGGAACACTAGTATCCAAACGAGAAGAAGAGGAATCGACTACCACTGCTCAATCCCATCATACTTCAGAACGATTAAGTCTTGAGTCTCCTGAAGTTCAGTCTCTCATCCAAAAACTTCAAGGATTTTTGATATCACCATAGAAATCTGAAGTATCTCAAGATAGTGATACTTCGCAATTCAATCTACCTCACCCTCTCACCAGACTTCAAAGCGGAAAACTCGGTATTGAACCTACTGAGTTGCCTTTACTAAAAAGGAAAAATGCTAAAAAGAACACTGAAGGATCTAACAGTGAGACCTTTTCTTCATCATCTTCCATTTCATCTTCTCCAGTGTGAAGTCAAACATCCACTCCCCCATTACATATTGTTGTTCAGCAGGGATCACCAACTTGAACATCACAACCTATTCAATCTTCAATACCAACTCCTCCCCAAACACCTGGAACTTCATCGACAATTGTTATTAGTTCTAAGATGGCTCATAATCCATGGAATAGTCTTGGTGGGTCACTATGCCTGCACCATTACATCCATTACCTGATTATCCTGAGAAATGGTTACCGAAATTTAATCCAGATGCTGGAACATTATCCGAAGAACATATTAACAATTTCATGTTATCAGTTAATCTAAAAGGAGTAACAAAAGAAGATGTTATCGTTAGGCTTTTCCCCTACACTTTACAAGGATCAGATGGGTCTTGGTATTTTTCCCTACCCTCTGGATCCATTACCAGTTGGAACATCTTTCAAGAGCAGTTTCTCACTAAGTATGGCGATGATAGATCTTTAGCGACACTAATTAATGATCTTTCGAATCTAAGGATTGAATCTAGAGAACCTATCAAGGAGTTTAACTCTCGATTCAATAAACTCTTGAATAAGATTCCGACCGACTCCAAGCCAAGTGAGCAAATCAGAAGCGAGTGGTATATAACAGCCCTACCTTCAAATATAGCCATTTTTGTAGATAGGGCTGCAAAACAAACTTTAGCCGAAAACATGAAAGAAGCGCTTGCTGTAGAGAAACACATTATTGCTTTAGAAAAGAAAGCTGCTCTTGAAGGTAGGAAATCCAAAAAATTTTCTTTTAAAGATGATTCAAACAAGAAAACCCCTAAAGATCCATACGATATGGAGGGTCTACAAAAGGTCCTCAAAACAATGTCAAATGAAATGGTTGAAATCAAAAAACAAGTAGCAGAAACTTCAACAAAGAAGCCATTTAGGAATTTTAAGAAACCTGAGTCAAAACCACCAAATGTTATATTTAATGCAGACTCAGATCCTGAAGAGGAAGAAGAAGATGAAACAGTTTCACCATCCAATGAACCCGAAGAAGAGGAGGTTGTCGAATGCCATGGAATGTGGGACTTCATATTACCCAACTCCAACACAGAAAATGAACAAGAAACTTTCCCTGTGACTACCAGGAGTAAAGGTACTCCTGAACCTGTTCAGGCAATTTCAAAGAAAAGGAGTGCAGGTACTACTACTACAAAAGAAAAGGTACCCACAAAGAAGTTGGCCACAACATCACCCCAAAATCAACCATCATCCTCAAATATACCTTCAACATCTAAGACATTGGTAGTATCGGATTCAATGGATTACAATATTATTGATGATATGAAGAAGACAAAGGCAAACATTACTATGTTTGAACTTAGAAAACTCAAACATCAGCAAAAACTTGCTTCTTAAGGAACTAAATGCAGTACCTTCTTCACCTCTCCCTAGTGCTGTGATCTCTAAAGCTGCAAATGATTCAGGTCAACTGCGTTCTGGTAGAATTGAAGCTATTGATACAATTTTAATCGGAGATAGATCAAATTCCCATACTCCTCCTTTCCTATTGACCTATGAGATCTATAATCAAAACCTACACAACTGTTTGATTGACTTAGGGGCATCCTCTAATATAATGCCAGCTTCAGTTTGTTCCGAACTGAACATTGAACCCTAAAAGTCTGCAATTCATATTGTGCAGTTGGATAGAACCAAGGTCCAGGTTTTAGGGGAAATCAACTCTGTAACTATCAGGTTATTAGCTGATCCACGAGTGGTTCAAAGAATTGATATTTTAATTGCCGATATACCTGAATTTTATGGTTTAATATTGAGTAGGGATTGGTCTGAGAAACTCCACGGTTATATTTCTACTGATTGGTCCCATATGTGGCTACCTTATAAAGGAAAGCCAAATCAAATCAAAATCGATCGGGAGAAACATATGACCCATACTGTCATTGAATTTGAACAGGAGAATCAACCAATAGCATTTAATAACAATATTTTGGGGAATTACTCTTTCGAATAATTCTTTGGCAATTACACTACCCAACCATCTCCTTTCTCAGTGAATAATTTCACATCCCAAATCGAAAAATTTTCACAAACTGATAGATCAAGATGTGTCAATATTGCTGAGAAAACTGTAAATAAAATTGTTGATAATTCTTTATTTTGGTCACTATACTTTGATGGGTCTAAATCCAGTGAAGGTGCAGGAGTAGGGTGTATTTTAGTTAGCCCTGAAGGAGAAAAAACTATTTTGTCATGTAGGTTGGAATTTGAATGAACAAATAATACACCTGATTATGAGGCCTTAGTTCAAGGACTATATAAAGGTATTGGTCTTAAAGTTCAATATTTGGAAGTGTTTGGAGATTCAGAGATTGTCATAAAACAAGTTAGAAATACAATTCACTGTCTTTCTAGTCACCTCAAGCACTATCAGTCTTTGGTCCAGGAATTTATATCTCAATTTTTAGCATTCAACATTTCTCCCATCCCTAGAGCCCAGAATGCAGCAGCAGATTTGCTAGCCAATGTTGCTTCTAAACTCCTACATTCTGAAGATTACAGTCCAGATAGATTTTCAGTAGAGTTAATTTTTAGACCATCAATTCCTGACAATGTCACCAATTGGTGAGTGTTCAACCATGACGAAGACATTTTAAATTTCTTGACTTCCAACTAGTCCTACGATGATCAAATCATTGATGAAAGTGATCATGACCTTCAAATGAAGGAAAAGCAGGAAGAAAACTCAATACCGAAACCAGTGGTTAAACTAGAGGATCTCTACGATATTAAAGACAGGTTTAAATAGGTAACCAATTCTAATATTCAAAGTTCCACTTTAAGATTTAAGTTGATAAACCTAGGTACTGAGGAAAACCCTCAAAAAATCAATTTGGGATTAGGACTTTCTGTGGAAGAAAGAACAACATTCATTAGGTTATTAAGAAAAAATAAACATGTCTTCGCTTGGAAATATGATGATTTAAAAACATACGATACATCAATCATTCAGCATACCATTCCAATGATTTCTGAACAAAAACCAGTCCAACAGAAGTTAAGGAAAATTCATCCTAACTTAGAGAGTCAAATAAAATTCAAACTAAATAAACTCTTGAAGGCTAAGATCATTTTTCCTATCCGACATTCAAACTGGGTCTCCAATATGGTGCCTGTTAGCAAGAAAAATGGTGACATCCGGATTTGCATAGATTTCAGAAATCTTAATAAATCAAGCCAAAAAGATAATTTCCCATTACCTACCATGAAGCAAATACTCCATTCAGTAGCTGGTTTTGAGTTAATGTCCTTTTTAGATGGTTTTTCAAGATATAACCAAATTTTGGTCCATCCTGATGACAGGCTTAAAACTACCTTCAGAACCAAATGGGGAACTTATGCTTACCAAAACATGCCTTTTGGACTTATCAATGCAGGAGCTACATTTCAAAGAGCAATGGATATAACATTCAAAGGATTGATCAATAAAACAGTAGTTGTCTATTTAGATGATAGTACTGTATTTTCCAAGAAAAGGTCTAATCATTTACATGATTTAAATCAAATCTTTGAACGCTGTAGAAGGTATGGTGTCTCGCTCAATCCCAAAAAATCCTTCTTTTCTCTTTATCAAGGAAAGCTCTTGGGCTTCATTGTTTCCAAAGATGGTATTTATATTGATTCGGATAGAATTAAAGAGATTTTTGATATTCCATTCCCTCATAAGAAAAAATCCATGCAGTCATTTTTAGGTCAAATTAACTTTGCTAAAATATTTGTTCCATATTTTTCCCAGATTATTTTACCATTGCAAACAATGATTAAGAAAAATTTGGTGTTTAGATGGGGATCTGCAGAAAAAGAGGCATTTGACTCTATCAAACAATCAATAATTAATGCCCCTGCTTTAAGCACTCCCAATTTTTCAAATCATTTCATACTGTATACTCTCGCATCCACTTCGTCTTATGCAGCAGTGCTAACTCAGATTAATGATTAAAACTTGGAGGCACTAATTTCATTTTATAGTTCGAATCTTCAAGGTGCTGAACTTAATTATTCAGAAGTTGAAAAGCAAGCCTTTGTTGTGTACAAAGCTGTCAAACACTACAGACCCTTCCTTTTAAAAGCTCATACAAAATTTATAGTTCCTTTTTCAACAGTAAGACAATTACTAATCCAAAGGGAATTAGGAGAAAAAAGGGCAAATTGGGTCACAGCATTACAAGAATATGACTTGCAAATCAAGCCAGCAAAGATTGTCAGAGGCTAAGGTTTTTGCAAGTTATTAGCAAGAGAATCCAATATTCAAGAATCAGAGGATACAGAACGCACTGAAGAAATCAATCAGATAAGTATCACTGATCCTGAATCACAATATGTAGATTTGACCTTGTATTTAAAAAATGGATATGCACCTCCTAGTCTTTCCTATAAAAACAAATGTGCCATTAGATTAAAAGCAAAAAACTTCATAATTGTAGATGATGTACTTTTTAGGCGAAATTATGATTCAATATTATTAAGATGCCTAGAAAAACCTGAAGCACAAAAAGTTTTGCAGGAATTACATGACAGACCAGCAGGAGGACATTTTGGAGCTGATACAACAACCCACAAAATCATTCATGCTAGATATTATTGGCCCACCCTATTTAGAGATACTCACGAATACGTAAGGAAATGCCAAAGTTGTCAAATCTCCAGTGGAAGACAAAGAAAACTAGCCTTCCCTTTGCAACCAGTCAACATTGAACAACCTTATGAGCAATGGGGATTGGATATAATTGGGGAAATCAATCCACAGTCTTCCAAACAACACAAGTATATCCTTACTGCTACTGATTACTTTACTAAGTGGGTTGAAGCAATTCCTTTAAAGACAACAAACTCTGCGATAATTATAGAGTTTATAGATCAATTCATCATTACCAGGTTTGGTGTCCCAAACGCTCTCGTTTTTGATAATGCATCTTATTTCTCTGGAAATTCTATGTTTGAGTTTGTTATTAAAAGAGGGTTTAAATTGAAATATTCTGCGAAATACTATCCCCAAGGTAATGGTTTAGTAGAATCCACCAATAAAAACCTCATTAAAATCATTAAGCGAACTATTGAGCAGAATCATAAAAACTGGCATAAATCTTTGATATTTACACTATGGGCTGATAGAATAACACAGAAGGCTTCCATAGGTACTTCTCCATTTAATATTGTATATGGAAAAGAAGCATTTCTACCAACCAATTTATTGCTTCCTTCTTTAGCCCTAGTGCAGTTTATTGAAGAAAGTCCCCCATCTTCTATTCAACTAAGACATGATCAAATCTTAAAATTAGAAAAAGAAAGAGAAAAGGCCAAAATTATTCATGCAAAACATCAGTAAATTATCAAGTCATATTTTGATTCAACTTCATCTAGTTCAAAACAATTACAAGTTGGTGATCTAGTTCTGAAATGGGACAAAGCCCATGAAGATAAAGGAAAACACACTAAATTCTAGAAAATGTGGATCATACCATTTCAAATCAACGAGAAGATAGGCCATTCTACTTTCATATTGCAAGATCTATCAAGTAAGAGATATTATATTCCTGTTAATGGCCTTATCTTGAAAAAAATCTTCAATTGAGGAGGTAACCCCTTCTCCTTTTGTAAATATTCAATTTTCAGCAAAATTTGTGTTCATAGTTTTTAGGATTATTAGGAAATAAAGTTGTAAGATATCTCCCATTGGCCTTTGCTATATTGAAAAGGTTGCTCAAAAGAAATAGTTTTGATATTTACTTTTAAAATGGAAACCTTAAACAAAAGGAAAATTTCGAGGAAATTACGTATGTTTAGATTCTGAAACCCCATTTCATTTTTGTGAAATCTTCTTGAGATTTAGAAGTACTGTAAATCATTTTAATGTTTTTAAATGACCAAATGAAAAAAGGTTATCAATATCAAAACAAAAACTAATTCAATCTTAGCATCTTCAACTCTTACCCTGTTATCCATGCTGTTTTAAGGAGAAAATTGTCCATCCCATTCATCAAAGTTTATGATTACTCAGAGTGTAATTCTAAAATATATTTGATATAAAAGATAAAGGGGTCTTATTACAAGCCTGCTTACCATGATCATTGGGGAATAGTTTAACTGACATTACCAATACTGCATACCAAAATAGGGTAACGACTTATAATTATAAGACAAGGGGTCTCATCACGAGCTAGCTTGTTCAGTGAGATTACAACCAGTGAATGGCATTGTCAAACAGCCGGCCACCAAACCAGGACAATGGCTTTTTATCTTTCAAAATAATAAAAAATAAAAAGAAATACAAAATATGAAGGCATATTTTTGGATTCATTCTTTTAATTATACTCTGAAATGGATGGGATAATAGACAATAAAATGGTTAAAAGGTATCCCTGTCGAGACTATGAACGTTTGCTGGCAGTAGAGGTTCTACCTATGAAAAAGGAGTCATTAAAAAGCTAAGTTGGAAAGGTTCTTTGTTTTATCATTATCAACCAGTAAAGGCTATTTTAAAACTTAGAATGTATTTAATTTTAACAAGAGAAGGAACTAGCAAAAATAGCTCTTATTAGATTCAAAATTTATGTATACCTAGTTATATTAGAATTTTCCTCTTTTGTTAGATTTCTATATAAAGAAAGTTTAAGTATTGGAACATTTTTCAGAGATATCTATTTCTCCCAGTGAATCGCCAATTGTTGTGTTGTACAACAACCCCCCATTTCATAAAATTTTATATTTAACTATAATATGAAATGGGTCCCTTTTTAGATTTATGAATAAAATTGGTATCAACTCATCCTTAATCAAAAGGTCCGAAAAAAACAATACATTATAAACCTTTTGAATAAACATAAATCGGTCTTATAAAATAAATATATAATTCTTTATTATTGCGATAAAGTGATTGCAAGATCGCATATCGCAACAACAAGGGATGCATAACAAAAAGACCCATTGGTTTACCTCGATCCGAAAATTGAATAACTATCGAATATCGGGAAAGGCAAGCAAGTGTAACAAAAGGCCCTCTCACTTTTCTCTGATGCGATATCGCTATCGACAATCGGGGATTGTAGCGCACACACATTAAAGATACCTTTTAAAACTCCCAATGCAAATAAGCTGTATCGCCATCGGGGATCGGGGATTTTGCAATGACACAAATATTACCACTCGAGCATTTCTCCGATTCCGATTGCGATAAAGTTATGCGCGAATTTCAAAAAAGATTGAAAAGGCTTGAGTATATTATGTTGGATTATTATTAAAAGCCTTCCCATTCCCGATAGCGATTCACTTGTGATTAACCGCCAAAAATCAAAGCCACAGTTGAATGAATCATTTGGCGAATAAATGATATGATGGACATTTAAATGATTGACAGGTTAAGCTAGCCAATTAATGGAGCAGTTATGCCGAGATATCCCCTGAGATTGTATCTGCGGCAGTATTATTTTAATCATTCATTATTCGTTAATTGATATAACTCTTTCATATTTGGCTTGCACCACCTATTCACTGTATTACGTTCATTTTATCTCCTGCGTAGAGCTCCGCCGAAGCAACAAATTCAAGCCAAATGGGGAAGAAATCCAAGATATTTGTAGCAGCTTCAGCTCCCGTAGTAACAGGACAATCTACCGTTGATCCAGGACCAAGTAAGAAAGGATTGATTTCAGACACTACCTGTCTTGGCCTCGGCAACACTAGCTGGCAAAGCATCTATAATCTAGCTAAAGCTAAAGAGCCTGAAATGGTATCAGTACAAGCTACTGCAGATTCAATCAGAAAGTCAGAAGCTACCTTAAAGGATTTAGCCAACTCCTATCTACACCGAATATCAACTCGAGAGAAAATTCTTCCATATACAGATGTAGTGCGGTGGGAAGTTGAGGAAATCCCTGTTATGAATAGAACATTCTGCACAGTCGACGGGAGAGTCTTCGGCTCATTTCAACCTAATGATTTCAGAAAAATGTACCACTTACCTAAACCACAGAAGAAATACAACAAAGCATTTCTGGAGAAGTTCAGAAGCAAGAATGAAACTAAATCAGCACCTATTCGGGAATGGAGACAGAACCCCGCAAGGCACAAGCATGAATCAATCTTCGAGTAAGTACTCTGTCGATTCATTATGTTCTCCTTATTGTTATGTCGGGGCGATGATGTGTAGGATTGGGGATTACATGATTCCGCTAAATTCTCAATTGAAATGGTTCTTTTAATGGAAGCAACAGTCAATAGTGAGATAATGGATTGGGGAAATATATTATCTGATAAGTTAGCCACTTCTATTCTTGAGTTTAGAAATAAAACTCGCATCACCGGTAGGTCCATTCCTCCATTTTATTATAGTGCCTGTATTTTAGATACTCTTTGTTTCAACTCTGAATTTCCTGTGCTGGGGTGGAGATGGACTCCACAAGACCCCATGCCGATTCACATTTATCACCAGAAGCTGTGGAAAGCACATTATAAGGACCACCTGTATCAAGTTTGTAATAGTTTTATGTTGCCCATTTACTATGCCATTTTTGACAAGCCTACTCCGAAGATTTCTTCACAAGCTGAGATTGACCTAACCATTCTAGGAAACTGGTTCGGAGAGGATAAATTCACATACATAAGAGTTTTCAGCAGCCTTGTCAGGCCTCATGTCCTTCCCTTGTACATACCCGACAAGCTATTGGCTAGAGAATTAGCCTATCAGATTACGTCCGCAGGAGCAACCAAGACTCTGAGGACTTCAAAGAAGAAGGTTTGGCCTCCTTTTCCTCTAAGGTGTGGTGTTTATAATCTGCATGACTATAAGCATGCAGAGAAGGAAGCAGAAAAGATAAATATGCTAAATCTCGCCACCATTCCTAATAGGGGATTTGACCCAAGGAAAATCATCTATAATGTACTTGAACAGACAAAACTCACAAAGTTTGATCATAAAGAAGACGATTTTGATGACTTATTTTCTTCGGCGGAGTCATTATTTCAGGTCCAAACACTAGCTAAAATGAGATATAACGACGAGGGGTTAGTAAAATTCAATAAAATTAGAGAGCAGAGGTTGCAAACTCTACCTCTAGATTTACTAGCTACTGCCCCGACGACACAATCAAGCGAGCCTGAACAGCGACTCATCGACAAACCCCCTGCTACATCAAAGATTCTTGAGACAGTACAGAGGAAAGAGCAGGAGGAAGTATAGAGGAAAGAGCAGGAGGAAATACTGGAGGCAGAGCAGAAAAAGGAGCAAGATAAGGGCAGCGAGAATGTCAATGTGGATACCCAGATTGATCTGAAATTGCTCCAAGAATGGCAGTAATTTGACTCTATCATAAGCAATTTGGAAGGTCCAAAAGTTGTCGATACACCCAAAGCAACAGATACACAGGAAACAACATCAACAAAGGTTCTGAGTCAAGGAATCAGCGGCATACCCCCTAGTACAGATTTAGAAATAATTCCAAAGAATCCCTCGGATCAAATCATTTTGCAGGTGGAGGATATACCTCCATTAGATGTCTTTTACAGCCCAAAACACAGGGCCATAGTAAAGCGACAGCGGAAAAGGAGAAGGCTTGATCAACCTTCCCTGTTTCCAGAGAAAATAGAGACATCCAACGTAGTTTTGAAAGAGGAGTTTGATCCTTCTGATGACCTAACAAAGCTTTCCCAATATGACGGAGCCTATTCGGCGGCCACCATGGACAAGGCATCAGAATTGAGTAATCTACTAAAAGAAAAAAACCAGGCAATTATTTTGTCGCAAACACAGCCATTGGAAGCACAACAGAAAGGTGAACAATTGGAACAACAATTGTCAACACAACAACAATTGTCAACACAAAAACAATTAAATAATCAACTGAATAAGCAGTTACTTGAAGAAAAATAGAGAGTAGATTCAAGCGCAATTCAAAAGCAGAAAGAATTATCAGAAGCAATGGAAAAATTGAAGACGATGAATGAACTTGTTATCTCAAAATCAGACCCTGGAAGGCTGCAGACTAGGAAGACTCTAAGTAACTATTTCAAACCAATCTTTTAACTAAGGCTTAGCCTCCTTAGCCTGAGAGGGCTCTCTCAAAGGGTTATTGATTTTAACTAATAATTAGATGGCTAACTCTTGTGGAATAACATTGGCAAATATGAAGGCTGGACAAACATTACATAAGTTTGCATTGGGCCTATGGAGTCAATCATACTTCAGTAAACAATGATACTGCCTTTACATAGAAGTCAGGGCATTTAGCATTTGGATGTTCAGAACACAACTCATATAAAATCACAGTTCATAAATGCATACAGGAAATCAGAGCACAATCAGTGAATTCTGAGTGATTACACATCTATGCAACTGTAAAAGACATTAAGGAAAGAATAAAATCACACATTCTGAACATGGAAAATCCTTCATGAATCCTGAGAAGAAAAGAAGCCAACTTATATTACTGAATTCTGTCTTTACATAAGCCAAAACAGTACTCTCTTATAAAATTTCCAACCCTCATTACATTGTTGTTTCAACTATATATAGAATCCTTATTCTAACTAATTCGAGCTTCCTCCTCCAGCATGAGGGGAATTTGATAACTCGATAACTATCTCTAATGACACCTATCAGCTATTTAACTAACTATTAAATACAATAAAGTGCTGACTGGAGTTTTAAAGAGTTCTAAATTAACTATGACTCTAACTCCATTTTCCATGCATAATGGCTTCTCCTTGTTCTTTGACACCTGGTCCTCTTTCGATTTCGATGAGATGGATGTTTAATACTCCATATTGACCTTGAACGCTGAATCTTTTAACTGCTCAGTAGTATTAGGAGATGTCCCTTGCTTCTCGGTTCCGGTTTTCCTCAAATTTCTCGAATGTACAGCAGCATGTCTTCTAGCCTTTAATAACCCAAAATAAGGAACACTGCCATGTTCTTGATGTGTTGTAGGCTGCATCGATGGACATGTGTGCAGGAAAAAGTTCCTTGTATGCAAATCATTTAATACCTTTTGAACAGTGATAAAGGGGCTTTACAACAGAAATTTAAACTTGGGTTAAAATATTCCACCTTTTTAAACGTACACCTGTCTTGATCTGAATGACTATTGTAGCTCCATCTGATGTCTTGCATACCCTTTAGGTGTATCTATTTCAAAATTCCCGTTCATAATACAAAACTGCCTGTCTGCATTAAAATCATCACCTATAGCAGTTTCGTAGCGCGCTACGAAACTGTTGAATTATTTGAAACAGCTTGCTTTTGACCCGAGATCTTTATCACCCAAACATTTGATTGCCAAAAATTCCCTTTGATTTTTCATATGCCTTGATACCAAATACTGGACTAAAGCGTATATAATGCCTAACAATGCCAAAACTTTAATACTTATTATATCAGCCATCACGAATGAAGGCAAATTGATGGGCATGATCATTAACAATATTAGATCTGACTGTCTTGCATAATCCCACATAAAGCGATTGAATAGCACATGATTAAGGAATGTTAGCATCAATAAAGCTGCATTTTTTACAGCAAAGAACCAACCTGGACCTCTGACGTCAAGTCCCCAAGAAGAATATCCATGCCATACTTCATCCCACAATCTGTATATGGCAGATGCTACTAAATATAAGGAGAGAACTGCAGTCAAAGGAAAATATCGTTGTCTATCTCCAAAACCCGTAGAAAAGTTAGAGTCCTGGTTGAGAAGCAGCAATATTGGTACCAGAATAAAAATTGCCCTATCGGAGCCCCCAGTCAAATGGACATTCAGAATCAATGAGATCAAGAAACACAGCATAGTTGCAACATTGCCAACTGAAGGCATCCATGCCCCTTCTGCAGCTAGCTTCTTTACCATGAAAGAAGATGCCACGGATGCTCAACGTTGTTGAAGTAGACGATACTTTGGAACAAAACCAGAGCTCTTAGTTGATAAATTTTGCACTCTTCCTTTCTCTAAAGCTTTCTCCCTCATCAATGATGTCAACTCAATCTTTATTTCCAACGCTATCAACATGAAAATTGCAGCATACAATCCCAACAAAGATATCCGAGCCCCTTCAAGGGTTAACAGTGCAACAAACCTCTCATCTTCTCCATTTTCCGCATTCGCTAACCTCAACTGACCTTCCAACAAATACATAACAGGTAGAAGTGCAACGAGGAGTGCAAACACCCAGGGTAAAAACCTCAGGCTTGATGTCGAAGGAAAGTGTGTAAAGACCACAAAGACAGATGCACATGTCATAGCTCCAACAAGCAAGGCATGTAGAATGGGAGTTTGAATAAAGAACTCAGCACAGATGTAGATGCCAAATGTGATCCCCACAACCACAGCGTATAGTAGTCTAAGCTCTACAATGTACTGCACTGGAATAGTTTTGGTGAATGCAGCCAATGAAGCAATAATTGTTGCTATAAGTAACCACGATGGCCAGGACGGTTTTTTGGTGATTGAACCATAGATGGAACTATCATCCATAGACTGCTCATGCATGTGCATTAATTTAGATTGAAATGACCATGTCTCTGGTAATGGAGGCTGTATAAATATAAGTAAGACACCAACAGCCACCACCAGAAGTAGCACGCGCTTCACTAACTTACATGCCTTGCTTGAGCCTTCAAAGGACTCTGATGTATGTTGACCCTGAGTTTGCCAAGGCTTCTTATGCATGAAAGGAGCATGAGAATGACCAAAACCAATTCTTCCTTACCTTACCCTTTTCTTTTGAAATCTTTTTAGTGATAACAGAACTAATGGCGAAAACGAAAGATGAGCAAATTGCACAGCTATTACTTCAAATAGAGAAGTTCAAGAGTCTTCCATAACCTGCCGATTTCAGAACAGAAGCACTGTAGATTAATAAGGCATTGGTGACACTAATAAGACTGTTGTGTCATAATATTTCGCCCATTTGTGATATAACAACGTCGATAATCGATAAATCAGTTGATGCTAGACAGAATTTAGAGCAGGTCGACGAGATCTTAACAAATTTTCTTACTTGGCAAGTCACCAATGAGGAACAGGCAGCAAATCTGCCCAAAATCCTAAAATCGCATAAGGAAATCCTATTCTTAGAATGGCAGACTCAGTTGATGAAGGCAGAGAGAGAAGTTTCTAGATGTAAATTATCCACAAGTAACTTGATTGAATTAATCAATAACACTCTCTATTTATCTAATATGATTTCACAATGTACCCCAGGTAAATTGCTATTAGCTAAACCATTGGAGAAAGCATGTAATCAAGAGCTGGAAAAGAATGGAAGGTTAATCGCAGGTATTCAAATTTTAACTTGGGACACCTATTGGTTGTTCCTAATAAAACCATACAGCCAAAGATCCGCCTTCAAGTGTTTAACAGATGCAATCGGTTGTATCATTCCCGATATACATGATGCCACATACTCGGCTTAGCTCCATTCTCGTCTCAGCCGCCCTCTAGAATTGGAACCGATGCTTGCAACCTACCAACTCAGATCAAAGGGAAAACAACCAAAGTGATGAATCATGTTGCCGACTACCAACAAACTTGCTGTGGAGAAGATATTCAAGATACAGTTGTACCAATTAAATAGCATTTTATTTTTGTAGTTAGTAAGTTTAATTAAGTATTTATAGACCCTTTCATGCATTTAGAAAGGGTCCTCAGTTTTTGTATAAGACTCAAACCTGGAAGTTGCACTATTGTACTTCCGGAATATTTTTTATAAAGACTAGGCCATTATTCCAAATTTTAACGAAGAAGCTTTTATGTGGATGTGCACTATTGCCTTGAAATGAAAGTATCTTTGAGTTGAAAGAAGGAATTCGAATTGCGATTGATATTGGGAATGATTTACAGCACATATGGTACTACTATCTATGATCTGAATTCATTCTTTTATATGAATTGTTATTTGATTACTCTTTCTATTATTGAATATATGTATGTGTTTCCAACAACATTCTTTATATTTTTCACTATTGGATATTTAAAGGATGTTATTCTTTTAGTCATACATGTATCAGTAATATATAGAAGATAAGTGTAACAATGTTTTATTAATTACTTTGTTCAACTATTTGAACAAAGCAATTATTATATGAATGAATGTCTTTGTTTAACAAATAGAGTCATCTATATGCTTATTTGTGAATAGAGATTATCAAACGTTGCACTTAGAAATAGAAATTTCCCGGGATAGAATAGTTATTCATATTTTTTATTTTTAGATTAAAATGTTCATCCATTACTATTTTATTAGAAAACCAATCACTCATCCATCCCCTTTTTATTCATCATTGGGAAACTGGTCCCATTATCTCCAGTCGGAGCCACCACACCAAACGGAAAAGGCGTTGCATTAAGGTCCATACCGGGTGGTTTTCCCCGATGTTGTTGCAATGGGTTTCGAGACATCAACAGGGGCCGAGGGGGGTAGGGTGGGCGACACCCCACCCCGCGCCACCCCAGCAACCTACCAGCCTGCCCAGGGTGGCCATCCGATTCCCAGAATCGGACGGCCACCCCGGG
>APFE031584138.1:0-10696 GCA_000404065.3 Pinus taeda
AAAGAAATATTTACAAAATGAAATCTATTCTACCTTACATTCTACAAAGCAATATTTACAAAATGAAATCTACTCTACCTTACATTCTAATGTGCTCCATGACATCTACTTTACATCTCCTTCCATGTTGAGAACATCAAAGCTTTATTCAAATTCTTCAAAAGTACAAAGTACAACAAAGTTCTCCAAAGCTTTCAAAAGCCATCAAGGAAGAACTACAATCTTAAGAACTAGGGACTAAAAGGACTAACAAATGAAGGAGAGAGATCTCCTATTTATACAAAAAGATGAGAGCCATCTCATTAATGATAATCCATGAATCTCTCCCTCTACCTCTAGAGTCCTAATCAAAATAGGAACTGATAAGACACATGTCTTTTAAGAGTTACAATACAATTAGGAGATGTGACACATATCCTCATGATCCCATGATTCTTTCCACTCAAATTCGAATTTGGCCTTAGAGTGCCACATAAGGGTCTTCTAAAAGCCTCCTTTCAACCTACACATGTCAACAATCTCAACCCATTTGTTAGGTATAAGCATATGCACATTATTTCCTAATTTTAACCACAAATTCACTTAAAAGGCTTAGAATTAATAAAGATTGGAAAAACATAAATGTGGCCCAATGATAATGAAAGTGGGATGAATGTGGTGACATAGTAGTGAAATGGAGGTGATATAATGGACATAATAGTGAAAGTGAAATGGAAATGAATGACATTTTCAAGACTCAACAGCCAGCAAGCAATTGTTGACCTTGGGGAAAAGGGTTAGTTAACATAGCTTGAGAACTAGAAGCCCCTTGTTTCCCTAACAAGCACTGAGCGTCCTGAATCTTCGGGCAGAGATGAGTTAAATGGTCTCCACTACACGACTTGCATGGAAACTTGACTTTCTTTTTAGACTTATTTCTACCACCACCAGCATTATTGCTGGATTAATTTGTGTTAGCCTTCACATCCTGATTCTTTTCTTACCTCGTCCTATCTTTTTCCCATTGGAGTTTTGATTTCCTTTGGGGTTATCAGATTGGACGACATTAATCGAAGAGGGTTGGGAAGACGAAGTAGTAGACGGTGTGACTTGGTTGTTTGAAGCAGTTTGCAATGACAACTACTGCAATTGGCTCAACAAGTTCACCGCATTCGTGTGTACCGATCCAATGATACCATCCCCATGAGGACTTGGCTTCGACTTAGCTATATCAACCTTTGACCCAGGAGCATCTGGCAAGTATTTTTGTAGGATCCTAGACTGAGAGTAGATCAATTCTAATTGTTGGGCCCTAAAAATATCTTGCTCCTCGGAGTAAACTCCGTACATCGAGACATCCTTAGAGATATCAGGTTGTAAAGATTTCAAAAATCATTCGAGACGGTTCTCCAGAGGGATTTCGGCTTTTATGAGCCTCTTTCTTCGTCTCCATTCCTAAATATGGTCAGAAATGTGAGTTGCCGTGTCCTGACAAAAATTGGCCAGAAGTTCATTTCTGGCATCATAACGGACATTCAACTAGAAATGATTTAAGAAAATATTAGCTAAGTCGGCAAAAGATGTAAAGCTACCCCTAGCAACTCTATATACCATTTGGCCGCATTACAAGTCAAGGTGCTGAAAAAGTCTCAACCTAACTGAATCATCAATAAGGGAGTTCAACAAGCACCACAAATGGAATGTGGTCACATGGTCGCCCGAGTCCTCACCGCTCTTCCCATTGAATGTTGGAATGTCTGAAGGAAGTTTGGGTGGGATAGGAGGCCAGGCCAGATTATATTTGATTGGATCGTTTGTTAACTTTGTGAGGTTTGGCAAGTTCAAAGTTGCCAGAAACATAAGCCTAGGAGGACCTTGGGGGTTCCACCCAGACTGAGCAGAACTGCCAAAGTTCTGAAAAGATGGGCTTGGATTTTGGAAGGCACCAGGCTGCCCGAAGTAACCTACAGAACCAGTTGAACCAAAAGGCATGCCTTGTGATCCAGCATAACTCGGAGTTTGACCAACTCCGGTCGCAAAACCTCCATAACCGGCGAAGCTTCCTCCTAAAGGATTATAAGGAGCAGATAACCCCTGATAAGGATCCCATGCAGAGGCCATGGGAGGAATACTTTGGAATGAACTAACTGTGGAGTATGACCTATTCCCTTGTTGGTCGAGAAACAAATTCCCAGTTCCCATACTACTAACTACAGGGTTAGCCCAACCTTGAAAAGGATTGCTACCTTGTCCTAAAGAAGAGAAAGGCATAGATCCAATTTTTGGGTTGGAATATGGTATATGACCACTTCCAAAAGGAAAACCCTGGAATGAAGCCGATCCACCCATCATGGATGTGGCGGCACTAAACGGAACTGATGGAATACCTTGTGAATGGGTGCCAAATGGGAAAAATCCAGAATTAAAAGCATTGGTTTGGGAGTTTCCACTCGTAGAAGGAATGGAGGTAGTCCCAACTAAAGACGTGCTAGCAAAAGACCCGAACAAAGAAGCGGAGGGGATGGAAATCGTTCCTCCCCCTTGTACGGGATATTGGAGTCTGCACAGTTGTAGTACTTGTAATAGAAGCCATGCTTCCAGTAGTGGTCATCGATGGTAAGTGCGTTATGTGACCTGGACTTGACGGTCAATGCGTTGGAGACCCAACGTATTGTAACACTTCCAGATGACTAGGAGGCAGGGGAGAATTCGGAGCCGCTAACGACTCTGAGAGTTCTTCTACCTCTACGTTATCTTGCATCCAAAAGAGAACTCGAGAAAGTACATGAGTACTTCTCTCTTGTCCTGTGGAAGTACCAAGTCTATCTTGAGCATTGATGCCCCCGAGGGGAGGATCAATCCTCGATGTGTCAGTTGCCGTGGGACGAAACACACCGGCAGTATTACCTCTACGCCTTCTAGGTGAAGGCTCTGAACTTGGTGGTGAAAGACCACAAAGTCTTCGAGACTATCTAGGCAATCGGTCAGCCACTTTGAATTTTTTGTTAAGATCTAACTAAAGACTCAAAAAATTCAAAGCTAGGCCAACTAGGAGCACAGAGCACACACTATAAAGTCCCTAATGATATCAGCCAGTCAAACAACTTCCAAGTATTTCTGCTCTGGGTGATTAGGACCGGACACCAAAATAGGAGAAAGTGAAGTATGGGGCCTTCCGAAGATAGTCTGGGATAATGACGGCCCAGTCCTATCAGCGAAGGTAACAGAGGAACTTACTCTGACCTCCTAGCAACAGCCTGCACCAGTGCAAGCCCCCAAGCTTCGCAAGGGTGCCCTCCAGTAGTACCGTTGAGAGTGATACAACGTCAACCTCAGGTGCCACGGCATTCCCCTCTGCAACCACCTGTGTAGATCCCTAGGAGTAGCAACTAAGGTTACCAACTCATATCAGAAGCCAGGCGGAACAGCCGTGAGGTAAGTTTGGACAAGTAGGAGAGGGGGTATCTCTCTTCCCTGTCTTTACAGACCCTCGTGCTTAACTCCTAGATCCGGAGCTTTCCTGGTCTTCCTAACGCTATTGGATTTTCACTCACTATTTAGACTCCTATGTTTGACAGTTTAAAATGGCCTTGGAGAGTTAACTCTTCACACACCTAATCCAAGGCCCTAAAATATCCTAAAACTTGTTGATGTATCTAACTCGACAAATATAAAGTTCTAGTATATTTTAAATTAGGGCTTGATTTTAATGGGTTGTTATTTAATTCAAGGGATGACGGAAGTGAAACTGGTGGTGTTTTGATGCAAAAAGAAATTAATAAAACAAAACTACATGCACATGCACTTGTTTTTCAATTTTCAATGAAAAGAAATTTCTATAGGGTTCAAAGGAACTTCAAATAAAAGTACGATTTTTCTTTTCTTTTCAAACTTCACACTCACAAAAGCTAACGAAACTATAAATTCCTAGAAATATGAACAAACTAATCCTAATGCAATAAATACATGCCGATGCAAGATTCAAAACTACTCTTAAATCAAAAGATGAAAGTTGCTTGTTTATCGATTTTAGATTTTCCACTTAAATGTTTAGATGGAATATAAGTTTTTGTTGCTTATTTCGTCTAAGCACTAAAAGCAAGATGAAGACAAAAAAATAGGCACTTTCACTTAGCAAAAAGGAAAACTCAATCAAAAAAAAGTTCAAGAAAGAAAAACAAAGTTTCAAGAAATTTCCTTCAAAAGCAACTCCAAAATGACTTTTCAAACATGCTCTAGCAAGACTGAAACTTGATGACCGAAAAATAGGCAATGAAGCACTTTGCGATCTTACGACACAAAACAAGTGGAACTCAACAAAAAAGGGTACTTTGAAATTCTTTTAACAATCAACAAGCAGTGACATGAGCTTGGCAGTGGGAACCAAAAGATTGAAAAGACGACTTTCAAGAAAGTGTGAACAAACGACTTTCAGAAAGCGAGAAAAGCAGATGGTCATAAAACTAGTTCAAACATGCAAACCAAAAAGTCATTAAAACAAAACTCAACACAAAGATTGAAATCAATCTTTTTTCCCTGAATACACAGAGCAGCCAAGATTCCTTGCAAGAAACCTTGTGTTCTTAAGCAAGAAAAAAGGAAATGACGGTTGCAAGCAAACGAACAAGACCAACCTTTTCACAATCAGAGAGAAATCGAAACAAGACACTTGCTGTAAAACTAAAGACTGTGATAGAACAGTGATTGTTCCAAATTGAATCAGACCAGCATACAACCTTCTAGAAACAAAAAGATTTCAAAAATCTTGAAAATTAAAGATATACGCGACTGTGTTTGCACACAGATGCATGTATACACGACAAGGATTAAGGAAACTCGCGTATATGCAGGTTCACTTAAGGAAATATGCATATATACGCTTTTGTAAACAGAGAAACTAGCGTATAAAAAGCTTCCAAGAAAAACAAAAAAAAAGTCCGGAAAAAACTGATCAAAGCTCACAATTCAGGCACTGACTACACAGTAACAGAAGATAAACAGACAGTTGAGCCCTGATTGGCTTGAATACACCCAAACTAGGAACAATAATAGTGTTTTCCCCAGTGGAGTTGCCAATTCTATTGTGGGATAAACTCCCCTAGGGTCTTGGGTGAATACCCTAGCAAACTGAAGGTTATCTATGCAAAGAAACACGCATTCCATGCAATCATAATGCTACTATAAGCAAACTCTACGATAGGGGGGTTATCTGAGGTCCTACGTTTGAGAAGAGCCTCCCAAGGTCCAAACTCTTCTTGGAGTTCCTTTGCTCCTTTGACTTGCAAAACAAACAATTCAAGAAAGTGCAGCAGTATATGGACTAAACGTCTCAAAGAAACCATCTTCATATTATAAGGAAAGGTAGTTATTTATGCAATTAAACAACCGATCACATATGAATCATAACATGAATATCATAACATGAAGAAGATTTATATCAGGAACAAAGACATGTATTTCTTTTATTATAGACAAATAAAGTACAGAAAAGGAACATTTCACCTGAATCGTCCTTTCACAGGATCCAAGCGGAATTGTCTCCCGGATCCGTCCAGTCTCAAGCCTTTAACAAACTCCTTCCACGACTTACTCCATGATCTCTCAAGTAGTATGAAATCATCAACACACACAAGGAAACAAGGGTTTCGTGTAGAATGAGGGAAGTGCAGGAGGCACAAGGGTCTTCAAACCTGGTCAGGGAAATCTCAACATAGCAACCTTTCTCTCTCTTCTCTCCTCCATTTGGCCTTCCCATAAAAGCCTTTTTATACTTCTCCCATATTAGTTTTTTAGTTGGGAATTCGTTGGGAACAGTTGGGCCACGGGCACTAACAGGTGATCAACAGGTGAAACCCGTGATCTCTGCCCAAAATTAAGGAGATTTATTTTTCTTAAGTGTTTTTATACATATACACGGGTTGGGTATACACATACCCGCATATACATGCGTTTAGCTTAGGGAAATGTCGCGTATAGGGCACAAACACTGCTTTTTCAAATTTGGGACCAAGTCTGGAAGGAGGGGTTGCCTTAGGCCATGAGTGCAGCATCACAAACCTCAAGAGTGAGATTTTGAGCTATAACAGTATTATATCTTTTCTGATGGGAAAGACCACTTCCTAAAATTCTTAGTCTTTGTGATTGTGGATTTAAGGCATATGACTAATGCTTCTTTATGAATCAACCTCCTATGTATATGTGAGCTATTATGAAGAGTTGATCACCTATTTAAGTGTGAACATGAGGCTATATGAATCATCCTTTTGCAAAATTTTTGTGACAAAAAAGGGTACGTAATAATGATAATGATCTCTTCCTTATAATGATCTCTTGTTGAACATTACTAGGTTGAAATCCTAGTCTTGACCACCTTGTATGGCTATTTCATTTAGACTGAGACTCTGAGAAGGATCCTCTAAGTCAAGGTCCTTGATATCTCCTTGATTTGAGCCTTATCTTTTTGGGATGTATCTAATGTTATTTCCTAGGCTAAAACCTGGTATATCAGTGACCCAAGATTTTCTTTTTGATTAAGCTTACAGTTATTCTTGGGTACATATATATATATTCATCTGAGGGTCCTAACTGAATTTTATATTATGAGGTAGAGTCTAAGATAAGGTTTGAATGATGAAAGGACGAAGTTACTGTAACCAAGATATGAAATTCAAGTTTCTGACATCATTATGGAACATTAACTTGTTTGAAACTAAAACCAAGCTATATCAAGTCCTTGTAGATAACTTAAAATGCAGTTTGGGAAGGAAATCCCATGTGTCAAGATTAAGGGTTGAATTCCATATGACTGTGTTAGTAAGGGTGTGACAATATCATATTGAGATTTTAATTATGTATTGGAGGACCAAGTCACAAGAATTTACATCTTATATATAAGATTAAGCATTGCCAAGAGGCCAACTGTTTAGGACTGTAATACATTATGAGCTTATGAGGACCGAAATTAGTGTTTTGTGGCCTAGTTTCATCAGTGATCTGAATTGCAATAAGATATGGTGACTTATTTATATTGTAACTCTTATTAAGAGACATTATAAAGAAAATAAAAATGCTAGGATAATTATTTGAATCTTTTCATAAAAAATCCCTAAATCTAAGGTTTGTTCAAGAATTCTGAACTAAATCCAAGTTTTGTGGATTGCCTGTCAAAATTTGTCGAAAAGTTTGAACTTTGGTAGAAGTAATTCCAACTAATGAAATATCATATTCTTATGCAAAATATGTCATATATGGTATGACATCATCTTCAGTGAAAGTCAACATGAGCAATGAATATTTTATTGTTTGCTATTCTGAGCTAAGTCAAGGTAGAACAAAGAAGCAATTTGGTTAATGACAACAATTTATATATGAAGGTTGGTTGTTTCATTACATACATCTAATCATGTTATCATATTGGAGGGTTTCAAATATTGCTTTGAAATATGATGAGACTAGCGTACTTTGTTTCAATCTGGTAAGCCTGTTGAATTTTTTTGATAAATTTGATATGGAATTTTTGTGGCATAGACTCTTAGCAATGATAAGAAGGGGTTTGGTCTAAGTCTGGCATAGCTTGTCTACTAGTAAAAATAGTTGGTGTGAATACATAAAGATCAGGTTGCAAGTTAAGGGCCACACATGATGTGGTACACAATTTGTCAAGATTGTTGACATTGTGAACTAATCATAGTTAACCTCGAATTGATAATAACACATTGTATGAGCTATTGAACTAGCCATGGATTGGGTTCCATTGATTGCATATTATATAAATCATCCATCACTAAGATATGTAATGTCTAATAGAGTGATTTGTTAAGCACTAATCTGGTGACACATAGGATTGATATACCTTGAGTAAATGTACATGTAAGTAAAGTGTAGTGGCACCACTTTAAAAGTATTTGAATCCCAATGCTTGGAAAGCCTAATCATTTCCATTAAAGGAGATCCTTGTCCATAATTTTGATGAAGTTTCTTGAGTATATGGCTAAAATTATGTTTAATGAAATTTATTGCAAAGGAACAATTTATGTTGATTTCGAAGGATCCACGAATTGAGAATATGCATAAGTATTACATGTCCAAGATTTATAAACCATTGAATTATTAAGGTTAGCCACTTATTTAAAGAGGAAAATTAATTAGGCTTTGAAACCTATTGAGTAAAAAGGGGGTTTGAAATGAAAACCAAGGGTTTGTGGATTATTTTATTCCACTTAAGATGAAACCCTATCCCATAGAGTTTGTTTTGTATATTGGATGCAAGGAATATAAAGATTAGTATCTTGTATTTCTTTTATATTTTGAAATCGTTAATTATGATGTGGATGATGTAGACAAGGTTTATATGGATTCCTTGTTGATAATATGATAATTTTAATTCCTTGATTAAGGGGAGAAGCCTAACTCCTTGTTGAGTTGATCGAGATTCATTAGACCCAGGAAGACTAAGGTCAAGAGGGCGTTGACACACTCTCAAGATATAATTACTTTTTGATTATTTATATTATTGTTTTATTATGAGTCTCTTGTCTTTGTATATCTTGCTTGCCTATATTTTTTCTTCCATGGCCTCTTAGTGAGGATTGTAGGTGCATATTGAATTCTTCTAAGGTTGTTGTAGTAGATGAAGAAGGATGGAAGAACAAAGGAAAGAAGACTTGTGATTGGATGAGTTTTTGGATGAATAGGTAGTAGATAAGATCAGTCATTTTTTTTTATTGATGAAGAAATGAAGTATGTTGTGACTTACAAGATGAAGATGGATAGAAGTCTGAAGAGAAATGCTAATCTGGATCTATTGGAGATGAGCATACTATGTTATTTATGCCTAGTGTAAGAGGAAGTTGATTGTTCATAATATTAAAGTGTGGCATGAAATTGATCCTGGCATAATGAACTATGAGTCCATGAACTCTTGATGAAAATTTGCAGAAGTTGCAAGACTTTGTTGTTGATTGATTCTCTCATTGACTCAACATCACTGACTCTATCTCTACTAGATGAATTTTGGGTGTTGTATTGGTCTGAATGACATGGATGGTCCTATTGTATGTAGCATGTTTGAAGATGGAAATGTAGATAAATTTTGAAGTTAGTTTTTGATCTATTTGATCTTTCGTTGATGAGATGGTCGTTAATATTTTCTTATGTGAGAAGCTTCTCATTATCTACTGGATTCAACCATGGTTGTTGATGTTTTCTCTTGGATTTGTCTACAATACAATTTTCTACTAATAAGCGAGGAGTTGATATTTTCTTATGTGAAAAGCCTCAGCCTTTGCTGAATAGCTGGATGTTTTTGTATGTTAGAATTATCTATTTTTTTCATCTCTTCTAAGTGTTTTGGTAGTGAAGATGACACCTATTCTTCTATTGCATAGATGATTTGTGAAACTATTGAAGTTGTTTGTTGGTACTAGAACCAAGCATGATATAGATTCAGATTGATTGTTGCGAACATGAAGAGCACATCAGGATTCTTCCTTAGCTTGGGATTACCATGATTTCCTAGATGAGTAGGAAGCAAGGATCTGTCGCTTTCAGTATAGTTGAGGCAAAGCATATTACAACTAGTATGGCTATCTGTGAAGACGTATAGGTGTGAAATATCTTTATATATTTGTTTGATCATGTGTCAAATTCAACTATGATATACTATGACTATCAAATCAGATCAAAATTTCATATCAGATATATGGTACAAAGAGAAGCAGTGAGGCTCCAATCAAGGAAAATTTTAAGGATGGAAATTTATCTTAAAGATTATAAATCTTGGCGAATCTTACTAATGCATAATATGAAAAATTATAATATACTTGGTGATATTTTAGTAAAAATATTCAAACTTGTAATGATTTTATATAGTATCTATAAAAATTTGGCTATTTTTAAGGTGAAATATTTTTTTCTTATAAAATTTGGGCGAATCATTTTTAGGAAAAAAATGGGAATTGGCGAATCTTTTTCTGGAAAAAACATGGAAAATTAGCCCATATGTGAATATTAGCCCCTAAAATTTTCCCTGGCTCCAATGCATCTCAACATATAAGCAAGTTGCAAACATTCTCACAAATCCTTTGTTGGAAGTGGAGATCATATTCTTCAGAGAGTGGTTTGGTGTGTAGGAGAATTTATCCCTCCTTAAGAGGGAACACTAATGATCAAGAACATTGATCATAATCTTTCAGCTAATATTTCAACTAGCCATCGACTTGGTGAGGATGGATGAGAAGTGATGCTCCTAGGTGTGAGGCTACTCCTTAGAGCCATGGACATAGCTGACTACATGACACAATATGAATCGTATCTATGTAGGTTTTAACCCCGTATAGAAATTACCTGCATACAAATTCTAAATCACAAGAAAAATAAAAATGCGAGAGCATAACACATAAAACACATATACACAGATTTCCCACTGGATCCCAAAACCGGGACTACCAGCTTGATTTTTCATTATGTTCCTTTCAATGTTATAATACATATTTATACATGTCGAAGCATCCAATACCATGGACCAAAAATGATCACGTCCAAAACCATGGACCGAAAACCATAGGTAGGTTCGCCCAACCTAATATAGGGTCCAAAATTTTTTTCCCGAGGCGCTGCCTCGGACCCCGTAGAGGGGGGCTACCAGCCACCCTCAAACCCCCCGAATAGGGGGGGCTACCGCCCCCCCGTGACCCCCCCACTGTGCAATCGGCGCAAC
>APFE031584142.1:6148-24925 GCA_000404065.3 Pinus taeda
ATACGGTTGACCTGAAGGCGGTTGATACTGGCCTTGGGGTTGATAACCCTGGGGCACATACTGATACTGGGGTTGCTGCCCTTGAGGTACATAAGAATACTGGGGTTGACCTTGGGGCACATATTTGGGTCTGGGGTCGACCTTGAGGAAGGTATTGTCCCGTAGGGACATACTGTCCTTGAGGTTGCCCCCCAGGCGCAAATTGAGTACCCTGAGGTTGTCCCCCAGGTAGATAAGGAGTACCCTGAGGTTGCCCCCCAGGCGCATATGGAGTACCTTGAGGCTACCCCCCAGGCGGTAACTGAGTGCCTTGAGGCTGACCTGACATCATCAAAATTTCCTCTTCACTTAACTGACTATTACCACTACTTCCAGCTAATAACTTCTACTCGAAGGGACGAGGAGATGCTCCTGAAAAAGTTCCAGAAATGGACTGATACCCAACAGGAACAGACAGACCGCCATATAAATAGGGTTCTGGAGATAACAGACTCGACATATATGCAGGAGGAGTATAACCTCTAGGTGGAAAAGGAAAACGAGGTGGAGAAAAACTGACTGAGTTGTCCAAAAAATTGGTCAACGAAAGATACCAAGTAGTAGCTCGAGGGGGACTGTAAAATATAGACTCACACTCTCTGAGATCGAGAGCAGGTATATCTTCTTCAAGATAATAAACGCCTAGATCTTCTTCTGGGGCGAGTTCTTCAATAGAAATCAAACCAGAAGGGAGATTTTCAGTGATAACTCTTTCTACCTTAGGTCAACCAGGAACACTAGAAGATGGAGTAACAGGTTCGGATATTTGAGGTTCTTCACCTATATCACTCGCAGATGTAACACTACCAGTAAGTTCGGAAACCTCAACAGCTTCAGGATTATATCCTGTTTCTAGACCTTGCTAATCCGGGTGGACTACCAATGAAGACTCTCCTTCTTCAGGTGAAATTATTCTACTGCCACCAGGAGTTACAAGGATTTTTAATCCTTCGTAATAAGGTCGGTCCTCTTCAGGAGGTGCACCCCATGCTCTACGAGCTCGCCTCAATATATCGGCCAAACTAACAACTTCAGGAGACTCGCCCCGAAGTCTACGGGAGCATCTCGGTGATTCAGCCACAGCTAAAAACTTTTAACTACTACACACGAAAACAAAGTAAAATCTCAAGAAAAACCACCTAAAGTCGCTAAAGAACCAAACAATTTTGAAACATACGCCGAAAGAATCTAGGGTGTCAAACCAAACACAAAAAGTAGCTTCCTGACCAAAAACACTAGTTGGTGATGAAATCTAACCTCGTAGGATTCAGTACAGAAATAGCGGGTGGAACAGTTACCCCGGAAACCTGCTTAATGAATAGACTGGACCAAGCCGCTCCACTTTAACCGTCTCGAGTGAAGTGAACCCCCCAAAAAATCCAAGTGAGTCTAGCCGACGTCTGCTCCAGGTACAGTGGGATCTTCCCGCCATCGTCACCTTGGGTAGAATCCTAAGATTATGGCCACTAAGGTCACCAACAGCAAAAAATGCACCTAGGGGAACAGTCTACACTCCGATAGCACGCAAGGGCAGAGTAACAAGCTCAATCCCCTTACTGGGTCCTTGACAATGGTCAATCCAAGGTTTACCGATAAGTGATCCCCTGGCTCCTCAACAATAATCTGAGGTTTACCGTTTGTAATACGTGCGTGTCTGGCATCGTTCCCAACAAGGGAGGATTGATCCCCTCACTGGTTCGGACATGAGCTCGTGCTTCTCCTTTAAGAGGAGCTTTCCCAGAGTATAAATGTAACAACTGGATTTATCCTATCACAAGATAAGCTACTTGTTTAGTTTTTATAGTCTTGGAGAGTTAATTACTCACCTACTCCAAGACACTAGCCTGATCTATGTTGGTGCTTCAGAGCCCTAGAAACATAAAAATTTCTTAGTTAATTTTACTTTAAGCGTTGATTTTAATGGCCGTTCTTTAAGACAAAGGTGATGGAGATGAAACTTGATGGTGTATAGACTCAATTCCAATTCTCTAAAAGATGCACCTAAGATGATTTACACTATTTTCCTTTTCAATGAATTTTCTAATTAAGAGAGTTGAGAGAATGCAATCTTTTGATAAAAACAACTTTCTTAATAGACAATCAAAGAAACAATCTTTTTATCTTTTCAAAGCACACAAAACATGACCACTCATTACTTCACGAAAAATTCCTTTCTCTTTCAAAGACGTCAAATGCCACTCTAAAGCAAACTTTGCAAAGGAGACCTTTTATATTTTCCTATTTAATAAAGCATGTAAAACTAATCTAATAAAAGTAATTTCAAGATCTATGAAAATCTATGAAAACTCACTCAAAAATCAAATCAAAGGGAATTTACCTAAATTTACCTAAAAAGTAAATCTAAGAAGCAAAAAGCCTACTAAGATGATTCCGGGATGTTTTACTTGGCAACAATCAGTCCAAGGACTAGTTTATGCAGAATCACAAACTAATCAAAACAAAAAATCAAACCCTTTTTGTTCTTTTTGAAAATGAAATTCACAACTTTAAATGAACAAGCTATATTGAAATTTCGCAAAGAGGCAACACAAAGGTAGGTTGCTCACGCGGGTAGACTTTACGACTGGTTCGACTCCTAAGAAGACTGACAAAACCAGAGATATCTAAGGTTCCAGAACTTCTAAATCCAAAGTCACTACAGGACCAATACGAAAATCAAAACCCTAATGCTAAATTTTCAATGAATTTCACCAAAACTTTCGACACTAATGGGACAAGTGCAGGTGAAGATTTTTGACAGACAACCAGTGGATCTTGGCAGTAAAGACTAAGAAAAACAAAATCTAAAGGAAAAAATGGATAAAATTGGAATTTTCTCAATTTTAACAGGGTACACAGGCAGCCTGTTTAACCAGGTGCGCCCACGCTCTGTGTGCAAAGATACAGTGCGTACAAGTACGTACTGTGTCTAACTCAGAGGGTGCGTACTGCTGCAAAACAAAGAAAAACTAAATTCTAACTCGACCCTAAGCTAACCCACCCAAAAACACAGTCAAGCAATCAAAAAAAAAAGAAAAAAGACTCTTTTCAGATCAAAGTAATACTCAAAGGAAAAAATCAATCACATAAATGGATTCCCCAGCGGAGTGCCAATTTGTCATGCGGAAAGAGTTATTTTTGCTGACAAAACTAACCTCCCTAGGAGTCTAAGACTCTCTAGTGACAAACAAGACAATTAAGAGCAATCCTTCTCTAAACATACATTATTCTATGAGAAACCAAGTGTTTTTCGATCCTACCTCAATTCCAACGCTTGTTGTAGCAGTCTAGCCTCGTCGATCCAGATGAGCTCCTCCTTCACTTTAAAACCTGCATACACTAACAATCAAACGATTACATAACACCTGAATATTCCATAAAACAAAGCATATTCAACATATAGACCAAGGAGTATATGAAACAATTCATTAACAACAAATCATTGAGAAGAATGGACTTATTGTATTAAGGAAACAAAAAAGGAACCATTACAACCTGAGCCTTGGTGTTGTGCAAGCTCCTCCCAGGGTCCAACAAGAGATTTCCTCTACTTTGACAAGCTCACCCACTTCCAATATGAAACAAGAAAGGATGGTAATCTCTCCTCACAAGTTAACAATGGAAGTCCTAATTCCAGCAGCATTTACCCTTTGGAATGTTCAGCTTTCAACCTCCCCTCCTCTGGCCCAATGCCTGTATTTATAGTATTCTAGAGGAGGTTATTCAGTTCCAACATCAATGGGAATACTCCTCTTTTTGGATGGGGTAGCTCCTCTCTTGATGGGATAGTTCCTCTATCATAGGGATGCATGAACCATCTGGAGGCGCTCAATACACGTCAAACACTCTTCTAGAAGGCTCTAGAAGTGACCACAAGTAACTTTTTAAAGATGAAACTCGTGTCTTTTGACCTTTCCAGGGGTACGCACCCATCCTTTGGCTTACAGAGCGTACAAGTACGCAGGTACAGTGTGTTTGGGATGCGTACACACAGGCAAGGTAGAGAGACCCTGCGTACCCAGAGATAAACATGATTTTTAATGACTTTCTCTCTTTTTGAAGTTTGACATGGAGAGCAAAGGTATAAGGCTTGACAAGGAGGATAATATGACTATTGATGGAGCCATATTAACTGCATATAGTCATGGTGACAAATTTCAGTGTAACAATCATGTATAGTAATGATCATAATGGAATACTACCATATCATTGATATTGATGATAAAACTACATGATGACATGTCCTACCTCCGATAATTTGATGATGACATGACAAATCTCCAATGTTGTGAATCTTGATGTGATTATGTTGAAGACTACATAATTTTGTTGCATTTGATTGATGAAATATCTCTGCACTAGTCACCCTATGATGAATAAGGAAAGGACATGATGATGGTGATCCTATGTTCAATAAGGCTAGGACATGATTAATAAAGGAAGAAACAAACCATGAAGAAGCCCTACACTCAAAGGCATTCTACTTTGCCTCCATTTCTACACTCATAAAATCAGTCACATTAAAAATAACTTTTTCTACCTTAGAGAAAAAATTACTTAATGACATCTACACCATATTAAAAAGCATAAGTTTTCCTTTCCAATGAGATATTACTCAACCTGAAACTCCAGGCGGTTTGAAAGTTATTGATTTTACAAGTTAATGATGTAATTCTAGTTAGTAAGCTGACCTGAGCTTCTCTCCCATGTCGGCCAGCCCTTAAGAGATATGTCTATTCGGTTTGGTGAGCGAATTGCTGTATAAATATGATGTTAAACACTTCATCCTTATCAATTTTTTGGTGATCATTTTAAATAAAAGATACAAAAGAACAAGGAGGCCGAGAGGACTTAGTAGTCTATTATTTGGGAAAATTTAAGGAGGTTGAGGAGGAATATTGTTGTGATAAGCTAGATGTGTAAAGGAACAGTGGACAAAAAATTACTTTGAAGTTGTTCTCATTTTCCTTATAGCTCAGATTTGTTTTTTAAGGACTATGGACAGCTTGGATCATGATCTCTAGACTCCCGTAGAAGCTTAGAAGGCTTAATAGTGTCCTATTGCAGCTCTTACACCACATAATTTTACTCCTTTGGAGCTCCGATTTTTGGCACCAAGTTATGGACTTATCATCTGTTAGTCCCTAAATCTACCTTAGGCTGAATGAAGGCAAGTCTAGGGTAACATCAAACCATGCTTAACCTGGTAGCTAGCCCTATCAAGTCGGGAGGGGGCTCTCCCCTTGTCAATCTCAATTAGAATATTGGCAATTAGGGCTTGAGATGATTGAAATGAATATTGATTTTAGGCTAGGTATAGTATATTAGGGTTTCTGTTTTGATTTTAGGTTTTGGTTGTTGGATCACTTAAAGAAGGCAGATTGGGTTTGGGAAATCAACTCAGGGATACAGTCATGTTCTGTGGGGCGAGCTAGAAAAGCATTTATGTACTAGAAATGGATTAAGATGGTAGTTTAGACAACTGAGAAGTTGAGGAGGGCATAAAGAAACTATGAATCCTCCTCAAACAGTTGAAAACATTGAAAACTAAATGCAATCCCAATACAAAGCACTACAACTAAGTGTATTTTGTCTATTCACCTTGATTCATTTAGTTAAGAAGAGAGAGAGAGATCTGGATACATAAAAAACATTAGAACAACTCATTACAAAGAAGAAATAATACATAAAATCACTATAACAAGAATCCCATAAAAATAGCTGTAAAACCTGGTTTTATACCTTGCGAAACTATTGATACAAAATATTCAATGAGTCCAACACTTCTACCAAAGTCCAACCTTTACAAATGACTAAGAAATTACATAATATAGGCATGGAAATGACTCATGCTAGATATCAGGGTCGAATCCATGAGAAGAGGGGTGGTTTCAACCATATCTAAACTAAGAACATGAATATAGACAGTGGAACAACTTGCCTCCAAAACTTAGGAAACCAATTCATTACAGTTCAAAACCACTTGGAACTTGATGTATCTAACTTATGTGGTGATTTTCATCAATATTTACATCATACACATCATTTTCCATGCATACATATACCAAGAAAAGAAGAAAAGTCAACCACTGAAGAAATTGGGCCAAATTTTGAGTTTTAGGCTAAATTGGAAAAAAATTGCTTGATGCATAGCGCCCTGAGCCTGATGTGCAGTGCCGATTCAGGACTACTTTTGGAGGCCTTGAATTAGGCACAAGATAGCTTTTTGGAAAGCTTTGCATGTCTAGTTTCTGGAACAATTTGAATTTTCTGATTTGGAGTTGATTTTCCCCTTCAAAAATCATTTCTCCCCAGACTGCTTCCTATGGGTCCAAAAAGTAGCAGAGAGGGCATTGTTTAGGTGTTTTTTGCCCTTTAAGTGACCCAGATCTGCTCCAAAATTGATGAAACTTTCTAGGTTTGATTGCTTTTCCATGTTGAATCAATAATTACAAGCCATGTGGCAAAAGAGTGAGCCAATTCAATGCGCAACGCTGGCGGCGCTGCGCATCAGTTGAAATTTCCCGTGTTTCTATTTACAAAAATGCAAAATGACAAAAAATTCCCAAAAATTCCTCAAATTCAATGAGAAGCAACCTCATTAAGTTCTTTGATGAGCAAATGAAACTTCAACCAAAATTTTGAGTTTATCATGTTCTTTCTTAGCCCCCAAGGCTCTCCTTAACTTCGCTTTTAGCCTTCTTACCCTTGTTTTGTAAATCTTGTTACGGGTTAGGTAGTGATAGGCCATATGATGCAGAATTTTCTTCTCTTTGTTGGCCTTCTCAAGCATCTTCTCAAGGTGAACGTTCACCCTCTCAAACCATGATTCTTGGTCATCCTCAATTTCTTGCTCAAGGGAGGTCATCTTGATCTTTGTTTTCTTTTCCTCTTGCCTGTTTTCCCTAATCATTTGCAGCTCCATAATAGCTTGTTTATCTGTCAATTTCTTTTTTTCCTACTCAAGAAAGTTGATGATCCATTTGTCCCTCTCAAGGTTAAGTGATAAGGATTTTATTTTAGCCTCCTTCTCTTTGATATTCATGTCCTTGAGGCTTGATCTTTTTGAGCCCAAATCAGTGATATCCCTATACCTGTTTAGCTAGAGAAGAAGGAAAATCCCCTTCCACCCCTAGTGGAGATAGCATTTTCTTGTGGTCTGATGAAGAAAATGAGACCCCTTCCACTCGTGGTGGAGATAGTACTCACTTGGCAGTTACAAAGAGCATTCTAGTGCCTCTTTCATAAGTGACAAACACAGGAACATGAACCTCCTCTATTTTATTTTTCAGACTCCTTTTGTTGCCCAGAAGGTTCATCTTCCTCTTGAGGATCTGAAAATATTTGAGGCCCCTTGAAGCACTCATGGGAAATGAAATTTTCCCATGGCACTCCCAACTGAATGAGCTGATGCAAGACAACAATTTTGATGACAGAAAAATGATATATACTATTGAGCTACTGTGGATATGGTCTTCTTTTTGCAACCATTCTCTTCCTCTGTATGTTTTTGCATATAAAATAAGGGATTCTCATCATTCTAACCCTGGTGAAGTGCATGAGCAATCTGATGTGGTAGGCATAAAGTTTGGAGAACCTACCCTCACATGTAAAGTATTTAATGATAAGTTTCATGAGTGGAACATATTGGTCCTCCAAGAATTTAAAAGGAAACACCCTGCTAAGTTTTCCATGGTACTTGGCCTTGATATAAGGCTCATAATGCTGCTTACTAATATTTTTCCTTTTGTTCCACTTTTCCCCTACATCTGGAATTCTTGTGGCCTCTACAATGATAGTTGCAAAAGAGTGAAGTTTACCCCAACAAGATGTACCATATTGTTATCCATGTTTATCACAAATTGCCTTGCTAACTCATGGTGATACTTGACCCTCTCAACCATTTCACAAAACTCAAAACAGGACTGATATCTGAAACATGTGATGGCTACTGGGAAAGCAAGGAGTTCACTCATGTTGATAGGTTCCTCCCTAATTATTTTTCCACCTTTGTAAGGTTTCCTAGACTACACATTTCTTTCCCTTGAGTTATTACTAAGTGTGTCTTCTTCAAAATCTGATTCACTACTTCTTTCCATGCTTGTCTCTATGATATAATGGGGTGATGATATGGTGAACAATGATAAAAACGAGTATGAAGAGATTTTGTAAATGGAACAATAGTAATGAAGTCGGGTAAGGGAATGAAGGGAAGGATCAGTGGAACTAGAGTTTTGATTTATGAGGGACTTAGGGTTTAATAAACGGGATTAGTTTCTTAGGGGAATAGGGAAAGGGAAATAGAATCAGTAGGTAGTTTTAGTGTAATGAAGTTGGGAAAGAGAAAAAAGATGTTGGTTTTGCAATGACGTGAAATAGAGTATGGAGGCAAACTAGGGTTTTGATTATTGGAAGCTAAACTCATGAAAAAACATGAAGAATACTTATTTTAGCTTAACATAGATAAACACTTACTTGTAGGAGGTGAATGCAGCATTTGGGAGTGTTTGAGATGAATTTGTGTGATTTTGAAACCTCGCTAGCTAATGTGCAGTGCACAATGCACAATGCGCAGTGCCTGCCTGATGCACAACACCCGTGTAATTTTAGAGAGGGGAAAGCTGTCTCATGCACAATGCCAACCCTCTGATGCGCGGTGCCAGGAAAACTTGCTGCAAAAACAAGGTTTTCTTCCTCTTTTGTTTAATTTCCCTTCAAACGTAATTTTGGCTCTCCATTTGACTTTTTGCACAATGTAGTGACTTGCTAGCATGAATTTGCTTTATATATGATGCACTTTTATTTTTTCTTCATTGCAAACCCACTTTCATAAATTCTTAGTCACTTTTTTCACAAAATCTATTTTTCAGTTGAAGTTTGACTTTTTCTTGGCAATTTGATGGACTTGATGTCTTGATTCTTGCTAGGGTAACCAAGAACAACAGTTGAGCTTATTACATATAGCAACAATTAAATTACATGAAATTTTTACAAAAATGGAAAAAACTTTGTTTTCACCTCAAAACGGAGTTTTGAGCTAGAAAACATTGATTGAGCATATCAGAAGTAATTTTGATGAACCTTTTCATGCTTCTCATGTGCCTACTAACCTTTTATTCAATTTTGGATGACCATGTTGACAAAACCTAGGACCTAGTGAAACTAAACCCTAAAACTAAATGAAATGAACTGAAATGACTATAAATGACTGCAAATAGGTTTGAATAAGCCAACAGGTATACGATATGAGGGACATTGAAATGTAACCACTACCATTAGTTGATCCATGACCTAATGGAATGCAGCTGATCAAATGAGACACCTAATATGCATGCAAAAGAGCAATTTGATCACCGATGGAAGTGTGAAGACATTGACAATAACATCATCCATATAGAAAACTTGGTGAGGATATTGAAGGGCCTTGCAATAAAGTTTTGGAGCAACATAAAAGGCATTCAGAAGAAAATTTGAAGCATTTTGCAAAAATCTTTGGAGAGCAGTTAGTGGATAGTCACATTGCTTTGAACAATCATCACTCACCTTGAATTTGTTGATTCAGATTTGTTGGATTGGTAAGCTTATAACACATTCTTTGGACCTGGTTAGAGGATAGAGGCATAGCGGCTAATGAGAATCATTTATATACCTCTGAAGTAAAGACCTTAGTCTATAAGCTAATATAGACCAAGCATCTTTGTCTATTGAGGGCAACCTTGAAAAGAACTATTGGAGTCAATCCTACAAAACATCTTGAAGTACTATTGTAGGGTGTCTTCTGAAGACATCTTTGGAACCTTTCTCTTGGCTCCACTTGAGAAGCACTATTGAAGTCTCCTTGTAGCACCATTAAATACATTTTGTAGCAATATTGTAGACACCTTTGAGCAGCTTGAAGATCCTTGAAGTAGAAGTAACTTGAAGAAAGTTGTTGAAGTTATCTTGGAGTTGTTTGAAAGAGCTAGTCCAGAACTTGAGAAGCTTATTGAAGACACCTTCGATTCATTATTGAAGATATCTGGAGACACATGTAAAAGATGGTCTTAAGACACCCTTGGAGACCATGATGCATTGAATCCATCATGAGGTGACTTTGGCAATCTTTGCTTGGATAATGTGAGGAATAGTGGCGACACCTTCTGAGAAGAAAAGGTTGTTATTAATGAAGTGATTTGGAGGAAGCATTGTTGAAGATAGTCAGGGATCATTGAAGAAGACTTGGGGAATCATGAAGTATAGCCAAACACAGCTTGACAAAGTGAAGCTATAGAGTTGGAGCCCTTGGGGTTGGTACCTCAAAATTGACAAGGTTGGTGCCTTGGAAAGTCCAATTTAGTGCTTGGAAAATATATGAATTGTGTCTTTGGAGTTGATGCTCCTAAACTCAAGCTTGTTGCCTTGGATAAGATAGTACTGGAGCCCCAGAGGATCGGAGTCCTCAAGAAACCAGGTCAGAGCCTGTACCAAATATAGGGTTGGAGCGCTTAAGGTTGGTGCCTCAGAATTGACAAGGTTGGAGGCTTGGAAATCCAAGTTGGTGCTTGGAAACAGGTTGGAGTATGGGAGTTTGAAGATTTGTGTCTTCATCTAGGGTTGGAGCCCTCTATGCATTGTACTTGATTAAATGTAAAGATTATATTAATAAAAGCATTTATTCCTATTGTTCATTTTGTTTTCTAAATATAAGTGATCTAAATAGTAAAAGTAACAATTGAAAAGAAATATTGATTCACCCCCCCTCAATATTTCCAACAATTGGTATCAGAGCCAATACCTTCACTCGAAGCTAAAACTTGAAGGTTGATCATTAGAATACAAATGGCGAAGCCAAGGAAGAAAGTCTCCAATCCTCCTAAAGATGTATCTCCTTCATCCACCTAAATTGAAGTCAATCAATTTGTGAAGGCTCCATTTTTCAATGGAAACTTTGATAAATGGGAAGTAAGAATGAGGAATTTCTTAAAAACTAAATTCATTGAAGTTTGGAAATCAATGATTGTTGATAGCATGATGGATGGAGAATCCAAGGAACATAATACAAGAGCAATGAAATCAATCTTGAATGGGCTACCTGATTCTATGAAGGCCAATTTTGAAAAATGTTCGTGAGAAAAAGGCATATGGGATAAACTTCATGATCTTCACTCAAAAGGAGCGTTGACAATGATCTCTAGTCAAGAAAATGATCGAAAACAGGAAGGGAATCTAGAGCCCATCAAGTAAGTTGAAGATAAGTGTGGTGACATCAAGGATAAAGAAGACCTAGAAGATGAAGAGGATGAAAAAGATTTTGAAGAATATCTCCTCACTAAACTTATAGCTGCCATGGAAGATATTATGAATTTGAAAACGGAAAATGAGGAACTTAAGAATAAAGTGCAAGTTGGTGACCAACAAAAGACAGGGAAGGAAGCTGACCTTTTCAAACTTCAAGTACAAGAAAGAGATGACGAGCTCACCAAGATTAATGAAGAATTTCCTAAAAACAAGAGAAAGCATCATGAAGAAGTCATATCCATGACAAATAAATTGGATAAGGAAAAGAAATAGGAAGATACCTTGTCAAGCCACCTTGAACAAAGGCACAAGAGCTTGAACAAACTTGAAGCAGAGTTTGGTCAATACAAGGAAGAAGTCTCCTCCCTCATATCTCAACTAGAGGAAGCAAGGAAATGAGTACAAGGAGCTTAGAAGTTGATGGAAGCTTTGAAATTCATAGAAGGACAAATTGATGAAGAGAAAAGGAGAGAAACACAATGATATGCCAACTAGAAGAAAAGGATGATGAGATCACCAAGTTAAAATCAGAAATCACTTCTCTCAAGGCCTAATCATGTGAAGAAACCAAGATGAAGGAAGAAATGGAGATCATTCTATCAAAAAAGGATGAAGAGATTTTCCTACTAAAATATTTCTTAGTTATTGATATTCTTGTACAAACTTTGGGCACTTGGCAAAATATTGTATGACACATCACAAAGATAAATATAATGGTCCTCGTCAATCTCTGAGAAATAATTTTGCAAGAAGAAGTCATGAATTCTTATTCATGAACAACATAAAGTGCTTCACGTGTCATAACATTGGACATATGGCATGTGATTGTAACTTGACATGGCCACCTACTCAAGCTAGAACTATACCAGAAAAGAAAGTTAAACTAGTATGGAGAAAGAAACAGATTCAATCTAAAAATCTCTTGAACTCTGTAGTCAACAACACATGTTGTTTACTTGATCCTTGATAATCTAAGTATTTAATGAGGAGTCTCTGTCAGAAAGAAGACCTTGCATACAATTAGGGGGAGCTTATGATGATTAAGCATTATTGCATAAGCTAGTCATGGATAGATGCTATGAGAACCTTGATTAGTCATAATTGAACAATAATCCGTTGATAGATCATCTCTTGGGAGTAGCTCCATTGAAGAAAATGATCTCTTATATATTTGATGGATTTTTGTTGATATGTCTTCCACTTGATCAACTAAGCAGGTAATATTTCTTGAGCCAGAGGAGGTTTTGCAGGTAGGAGAAGTTGGTTCACCACATGAAGAAATGCAAACATATCATTGACCACATTGTCAGAAAGAAGACAACCATGGTAGGAGAGAGTAACATACATATGAAGAAACTAGTCAGGAAGAAGAGGAGCAGCTTGATAGTGGGCGTACTTGGGCATCCCATTTACCATTGATGTCAAAGGGAGAGAGAATTTTGAAAGGGAAAGAATATTTCCATCAATGAAAAAGGAGGATATTGTTAATCTAGGTTGTCATTGATGTCAGTCCTTGAATTCAGTGGTTAGGAAGGCAAATATTCTTGAAGATGGGAGAGGATGATTACAAATCTTGTTTAAGATGTCAGGACACAAATGAAGTGTTAATCATATATTTTGATGATCATAATGGAAGACAACAATATCACTGATCTTGATGATAACACTACATGATGAAATGTCCTACCACCAATAATTTGATGATGACATGACAAATATCCAATGATAAGAAGCTTGATGTCCTTACGATGAAGACTACATAATGATGCTGCATTTGATTGATGAAATATCTCTACACTAATTACCCTATGTTGAAGAAGGAAAGGACATAATTATGGTGATCTTATGTTGAAGAAGTCTAGGACATGATTAATCAACGAAGAAATAAAACCATGAAGAAGCCCTACACTCAAAGGCATTCTACTTTGCCTCCATTTCTGCACTCATAAATAATCAGTCGCATTAAAAAATGATTTTTGCTACCTTAGATGCAAAATTCCTTAATGACACCTATACCATTAAAGAGCATAATGTTTCCTTTCCAACAAGCTATTACTCAGCCCAAAACTCCAAGAGGTTTGAAAGTTATTGATTTTAGAAGTTAATAATGTAATTATGGAGTAGCATGATCCGGATTATCCACAATATTGTGTTTAATCCGGATCATGCTATGATCCAGGTGGATGTGTGTGGCCACCCACCTATCCCATTTGGACCCCCCACAATTGTCTCTTTTAGTTTTTTTTCGATTTCCTAAAATGTAACACAGTTTACTATTTTTAGCAGTTTTTCGGGTCCTGAACTTCTGGAGCCGTTTTGAGGCCCTAAATGACGTTCTTTTGGGAAATCTAGGGCATCATGGGTCCACGTACCAATGTTTCCTCCCAAAGTGATAGTGCTCAAATAGATCATTCTAACGAGCTATTGTACGTGTCAAACAGAGATCGTATGCCAAAGTTACGACCCCGAGAAATTGATGTACCAATTTACCCAAACGGGGCCCACAATTTGGCGTTTCATCTTCTGGGGTTAGGTTTTGGGATGTGAAGGTTTTTCCATTATTACTCAATAATAAATAGGCCTTCAAGCCTCATTGTAACACAATGGAGAATAGTTCAGAGGCATGTAGCCGCACATCTCTCCTCAGAGATAAGCTACCATCGCCCTAGCTGGTTTATTTCCATTTCTGGTTGTAAGCATATTTCATTATTTTCCATTAATGAAATGAAGTATTATTTCCATTGCATCTTTGTGTATATGGTTATCCCTATAATTGTTTGCGTTCCTGTTTAAATCCGGATCAGTGGTATCATAACGGTCTGCTTTTTCTCTGTTTTTCTTTGCATGTCCCCAACGATGTCGGGATATAAGGAGTTAGGGCTTTAACTAGTTGAACCTTTGCAAGACCAGCCTCGCAAATCCCGATGGCCTCCCAAGGCGGATGAGAAGAAATACGAGGGGGCAGGAGATCCTATCAAAATCTTGCTCGAAGAAGCGCTCGAGCGGCAAAGGAACACGATGATGGATAGCTTTGCGCAGATCCTTTAGTGGCTACCCAGAGACGACACATCGACTTCCAACAGCTACTCTGTAAACGCCACACCCTTTAAGGTACAAGTTAATTTTGAAATCCCCATCTTCGAGGGTCAAATAGACACAGATGTTGTAGATAAATGGTTAAATCTGCTAGAGGGTTATTTTTCTGTTCATGAATTTTTGAGTCGGGAAAATATTGTTTTCGCTCTTCTCAAAGCAGCCCCCCACGTCAAGGACTGGTGGGAAACCTACTGCGAGCAGAAGGATGAAAGTACAGGCTCACTGTTTTCAGCTGCACCCACTTGGAATGACTTCTAAGATGCCATCAAGGAGTAGTACTACCCTGTCAAAAGCTATGAGGACAAATACATCAAATGGACCACACTGCGGCAAGGACGAGACCAAGATGTGTCAGAGTTCACAAACATTTTTCATACCCTTCGTACATAGTTGGGTATCAAAGATTCTGAGTTGCATTTGGTACTCAAATACCATGGCTGCCTACACAAATACATCCAGGAAGAGATGGAGTTCTTGAACATCTCCTCGCTCGGCACAGCATACCGATACGCTGTCAAAATCGAGCAAAAGTTCAAATAGAAAAAGCGAGACTTTGGATCTGCAAATCCGAAGACCAAAGGACAAAGCCAAGGCGGGGTGACCCAAGACAACCCGTCGAAGCCGCAGGAAAAGAACAACACCATGAAGCCAAAGAAGGACACAAGAAAGTGGTGTGAGTTCCACAAGTGTCCCACTCACAACACAAGTGAGTGTCGGACCAAGCAGTCGTCGGTGGCCGAGTTGAAGGCTTCCGAATCAGATGCATGTTCTGACCTTGAGCCAGAACCCAACAAGGGGAATGGCAAAGGGAAGCAGATCATTGATGCAAATCCCAGCGCCACTGTTGACACTTCCAAGATCCAGAAAAATGAGCTCGAAGATCCGGAGGAGAGGGAACGTCTTTTCCACTCACAGATGTGGGTGAAGGGTTCGCCGCTGCAATTCATTGTTGACAGTGGCAGCCAAAAGAACCTTATTTCAGTAGAGGTCGTAAAGCGGTTGGGCCTACAGACTACACCACACCCACAGTCGTACAGTATTGGGTGGCTACATGAAGGACGAGATCTCAAAGTTCGCTAGCAGTGACGAGTTCCCTACAACATCAAACCATTCACAGATGAGGTATTGTGTGATGTTACACCTCTGGATGTTTGTGATGTATTATTAGGCCAACCATACTTGTGGAGGCGACATGCTGTGTATGAGTCAAGGCCTCGCGCTGTCATTATTTCTTTGGGTGATTCATTATATAGGATACCGGAGGTAGCCCCACCTATCGCCACATCTTTGATCACTGCTAATAAAGGTAGCAAGCTCATCTCCGAGACCAGGAAATTCATCTGTCTGTTTCACTCCCAAAGTAAGGGGAAGATTGTTGCTACATCTATGAACCCCACAAAGGGTTCCTCCACACAGCAGCAACAACAAAGGGATACGGTCATGACAGAACATAGGAACAACTTCTCCTCACCCACAGGGGTACCACACAACTTTCAGGTGGGAAACAAAGTCTGGTTGCATCGACAGAAAGAACGCCTTACCATCAGAAGCTCAGACCACTCTGGAAAGGTCCTTACAACAGTACCAAGGCTATGGGGAACAATGCTTTGGAGCACATCATTCTTCCATTCCTTCTCTTACACCAAGTGTTCAATGTGGACCATCATCGACCATGCTTCCCACCATTGCTGGACACATCAGAGGTTGCAGGACAAGTTCAGCAGATGGAGGAACTCAAAGTAATGGGGACCATTGCTTCCTAAGGGGGGAGGAATGATCCAGGTGGATGTTGGTGGCCACCCACCTATCCCATTTGGATCCCCGCAATTGTCTCTTTCAGTTTTTTTAGGTTTCCTAAATTGTAGCACAACTTACTATTTTTAGTAGTTTTCCGGGTCTTGAACTTCTGGAGTTGTTTTGAGGCCCTAAACAATGTTTTTTTTGGAAATATGGGGCAACATGGGTCCACGGACTGATGTTGCCTCCCAAAGTGGTAGTGCTTGGATAGATCTTTCTAACGAGCTATTGTACGCGTCAAATGGAGATCGTATGCTAAAGTTATGACCCCGGGAAATTGATGTACCAATTTACCCAAACGGGGCCCACAATTTGGTGTTTCATATTTTGGGGTTAGGTTTCGAGATCTGAAGGGTTTTCCATTGTTTCTCAACAATAAATAGGCCTTCAAGCCTCATTGTAACACAATGGAGAACAGTTCAGAGGCATGTAGCTGCACATCTCTCCTCAGAGATAAGCTACCATCGCCCTAGCTGGTTTATTTCCATTTCTGGTTGTAAGCATATTTCAGTATTTTCCATTAATGAAATGAAGTATTATTTTCGATGCATCTTTGTGTATATGGTTATCTCTGTAATTTGTTGCGTTCCTGTTTAAATCTGGATCATGCTGCACCACAAAACTACCATAGCAGCTTGAAATATAACAATGTAATTCTGGTTAGTAAGCCAAACTGAGCTTCTCCCCCATGTTGGTCTGCCCTTAGGAGACATGTCTATTCAGTTTGATGAACGAATTGGTGTATCAATATGACGTTAAACACTTCATTCTTATCAATTTTTTGGTGATCATTTCAGAGAAAAGATAAAGGACAACAAGGAGGTTGAGAGGACTTAGTATTCTACTGTTTGGGAAAATTTAAGGAGGCTAAGGAGGAATAATGTTGTGATAAGCTAGCTATGTAAAGGAACAGAGGACAGAAAATTGCTTCAAACCTATTCTCATTTACCTTACATCTCGGATTTATTGTTTAGGATTGTGGAAAACTCGGATCATGGTCTCCAGACTCCTGTTGAAGTTTAGAAGGTTGAAAAATGTCCTATTGTAGCTCGTACACCACAGAATTCCAGTCTTTTGGAGCTCCAATTTTTTCCACCAAGTTATAGACTTGACATTTGCATATCAAACTTGGAGAGGATCTTGAATATCCTTGAAGTAAAGTTTTGGAGTAGCATAAAAGGCATTTAGAAAAATATTTGAAGCATCTTGCAACAAATTTTGGAGAGCAGTTGGTGGATAGTCACATTGTCTTGAACAGTTATCACTCACCTTGAATTTATTGACTCAAACCCTGAAAAAGTACTATTGGAGTAAATCTTGGAAAACATCTTGAAGTACTATTGAAGGGTGTCTTGTGAAGACATCTTTGGAGCCTATCTCTTGGCTCCTCTTGAGCAACATTCTTGAACTCTCATTTTAGTACCATTAAATACATTCTAGAGCAATATTGTAGATACCTTTGAGTAGATTGAAGATCCTTGAAGCAGAAGTAACTTGAAGAAAGTTGTTGACATTATCTTGGAGCCGTTTTGGAAGACCTAGAGTAGAACTTGAGCAATGTATTCAAGAAACCTTTGATGCATTATTAAAGTGTTATCAGGAAAAATAGTGTCCATTCAAAGCTGCTAGTCCCACTACGACGAGTAGCTATCTTAGAAACAAACAAACTAAATTTCCTTGTGTTTTCTTTTATGAGAGATAAATGAGAGAGAAGCAGGGAGTACCAACCTCAGTCTTTCACTAGTCTCTTTGCTTGTTTCCTCTCTCCCTTGATAGAAATTTCGCCACTCCTTCCTCACTTGTCCTGCTTCAAAGAACACTTGTAGAGTCAAAGCAATATAATACCATCAAAGCATAGAGATATATAACCATAAACAATATAGGATGAGATGTATATTAACCATACAAATGCCTACATCAATACAAGATTCAGAAATATATAAGAATATGGAGGAAAACTCATATAGCTTTATTGATAGAAGTAGTAGAAGAGATGATTACAATCTAGTGGTCTGACCCGACACCATCCTCCCAGCATTAAAAGACCTCTTCACCTCATGAAAAGCTAGATCACCCAACAATATAATGTTTCACAGAGAAACCAACAACACTTCCTTACAAAATACAAAATTCCAACCTCTGGCTCTCTAGGATGAGGGATCCATATATAGATATTTGTAGGTGGGTGAGTCAGCTTCAAGAATTTTGATTAGCGTCATCTCACTGATAGTTCTTGGTTCCACTTGGAGATTCCATGATCTCTTACTCATCCCTGGGCGAATTCAGAGAGGCAAGTGTCATGTAAGTAGTTTCTAGAAGATTCTCTAGGTTTCCACCTAGAAATCTGCCTCTACCATTTTTCTGCTCTCATTCATCGCATGCTATAGAAGGGCTTTTCAATATGCATCGCACCCTTTGTGTGTAGCAGGTGAGATGCATCTCACCCTTACCATTGAGCAGTCTGTATGGTCCAGTTTTGACCAGTTCTGAGTAGTTTTTCAGGGAGAACTTCTGGGAGATGATGTAATCAGCTGACCTTGTTCCTTTAGGGTATGAAACAACACTTTT
>APFE031584142.1:25218-49862 GCA_000404065.3 Pinus taeda
CATGATCTAGCTGAGGCGGGCATTCCCATGCTCAACTTTATAAATTCATTTTCATGTACATAGGATAGACAACCGTCTATGTGGCAGACTGATGATTCTGGTAGAGCCATCATCCCTTAGCTTGGATGATTATCTATGTAGCTATAATGTACATTTTATGTCTTTATTTTTCCTGAATATATCACAGCCCAAATGGATGAAAATAGATTTCGGGTCTTCAAACTTGTTCAATCTTCGCTCGTAGTACAAGTTGATCCATGTGAAAAGATGTTTTGGTGTCGAACATGGAAATACATCGCCTGATTACCAGTCAATGATGTAAGTTGTTAACTGGTGCGAGAGGAATCATCGATAATGATAATGACCCTCAAGGCACTGTAGTACAATTCACATGGTGTGAATACATGAGTGAACACCATGCAAAATTGTTCGGTCAAAGGCCATTGATGTATACCTGTCCCCAGAAGTGAGAAACTTGCCATTGAGGCATGCAAGCTTCAAAGTACTGAAAGGGTTGTTCCTAAGTCGACTTCTTGGATAATGAGCTAACGTCGACAAGAAGTGACCCATCATAGGAGGGCCTTAATGAATCCCACATCTATGACACGAAATGGAGTAAATGATTTTATGGAGGTGAAAACGATCTGATGATACAAGGTTCATGGTGGTGGTCATGAAAGAATGAAGTGTGAAGGTATTGCAGCAGATGAGAAGTTAGATGGGTTGGTGAATTCTCTCAGTGACATCTCTTGAACATATCAGTGACACTAGAATGGATTGGTAGCGTTAACTCCAAAAATGGATGGTATGGAGGACCAATGGTGATATGGCCGGTGAATGGAATAATCCAACCCAACTCAATCATGGTGATGGAGTGAAAGTGTCATGTTCAAGAGCGACTTGCTTCCAATAAAGTTCTTCAATTTTTCTTCCTAATTTTTCCCCAGCCATTTCTGCCAGTACCTCTTTATTTTTTTCAAGCTTGAGGAGGATAACATATGCTTGTTCTATAATTTTCCCTTCGGAAAAACCTGTCGCTATGTTTTAGCAAGCCTAGCGACAATGAAACTTACTCTTGTATACATGGACAAATTTGTCGCTATTGTTTTAATGAGTTTAATAACAAAGATAACTCGGTCCTTTTAAATTTTAGAGAGTCTAAAAAGAGACAAAAAGGAAACTCCAGTAATCCTTTTTCATAGTATAAGCGCTTAAGTCCGAAAAAGTATAAAATGATACGAAAGGGATGACCTTTCAATAGTTTTAATGAGCCAAACAAGACAAACGCTTGACCTTTTTGTGTAATGATCCCTCAAGTCCAAAAATATTAAAATATAGATGAGGGATAGCACTTCCAATCACTTTAACGAGCTGGAGAGGCCAATTGCTCAGCAATATTTTCATATTTTACGACTCAGATGAAAAGAGCTTAAAGGAGACTCATTTTTTGAGGAATGAGTGATGTTTTTAGGTAGCAGCTGGTTCCAGGTATGGTTTGGAAATTTTCAATCATGGCAGTGTAAAGAAGGTGGCTAATATAATCACTCATCGCAATTATTCCTTAAAAGGTTAAACAATTAAGTGGACGCGTATGATTGGCTAAAAAGTGGAGGTGATGGTAAGAACACGACCAAGGATCAAAAGCTAATAGCAATGCGCTCACAAAGGTTATTTACCAAAAGGTGGGTTCATTTTTTAATGAGCTTAAACTCTGGGGGAACATATGCTCATTGCTAGGTTTATTTTTTAACGAGCTTGAACTTCGCGTAACCCTACTCATGCCAGTGGTATAATAAGGATGTTTCTCATCAGTAGGTTCATTTTTTAGGGAGCTTTCCCCATGCACAACTTTGCTCTAAAGCCTTTTGTATGCAATCTACGAATGACCAACCTATGAGTTTAAAGGGTTGAGAGCCTACAAACTAAGAAAATAAACCTACAAACTAGGAAAATAAAAGGTTGATTTTCACTTGCAAGCAAAAGGCTTGCATGCCCCTAGGTATAAAGTAGAGTTTCTAGGTTACCATATGGTAGTTCTTGCATTTGCAAGATTGTTTTGTCTACATTTGCAGAAAAAACACTTCCTTAGCTTTGTCCATCGAAATAGACAAAGGCGAAAGGGTTGAATCCACTTCCAATCACATAACCTTTGACGAGGGAATCCTATTCTAGTCTAATCCCATTCTCCTAAATGGACGGGTGTGTCAGACTAGTCATATATCCTACGCGGAAACCTACCTTATATCTGGGGTTTTCCTATTGAAACAAACCAGGGCACAAGGCCCTTGGGTTTATTCACATTCACCGAATCACTCGTGCTCATCAGGTGGATTGACTGGAGGTTGATGAGACATTTCTTGTGTAAAAAGACCAGTTAGGGATGGCATTTGACTAGTAGTTGTGTTTGAATCAGGGAATGAAAGATGGTCTACGAGCTATACCACTCTGCCTTCATGCAGGAAACACATCACTTGAAAGAGTGAGGAAACAATAGCTCCCATGCTATAAATATAGTCACGACCAAGGAGTATATTATAATATAATGGCCCTTGGACTACCATCACGTTCAAATAAATAGTTTTCCTTCTCAAAGTTATAGGAAAATTGTTGGGTGAAAATATTATCATTTAATTTTGTTGTATTACTTCCCAAATATTTAATTTCTCAATGTGGGGTTCATAGGCTTACAAGGCACATGCACTATATATGCAAGACCGTAGTGGAACTAATCCAATCTCATCTAATCTAAATTACTGAAATCAAATTAATCTAGGAAGGCATTGAAACATTAACTATAAAAGCAAGAAATTGCATAAGGGAAAAGAAATACAACATGTGAAGAATTTGAATGAAAAACAACATATGTGAGCTCACAACAATAAATATAACTTAAATTATATTACAAGAACCAAATAACAAATCATGAAAGTGTAACAATAAAAGAATATGAATCAAAGCTAAGAATCCCCTTCTCCTAATTACAAAACTATCTCTTAAAGCTAATCTCCATTCCCCCAAAATGAAGAGAGAGCACTCTCTTATATACATGAAGAAGATAACCATCTCATAATTACATATCCAATATTCTCTCAAGAATTCTCAACTACTTTCCCATTATTACAAAATATGATCCCTTTCGATCCTCCACACCTCTCACATATCTTGGATAAGATATGCCAACCAAATCCTCCATGATCTTCTCCTTAGGAATAGGCTTGCATAATTATCTCCTTAATATGGTGGAGGAGATATTTGAGAAGTCTCTAGGAATTAATTCTTCACATATTTCCTACACATCACAAAACTCACATATTCTTGAGATATATATAAAAATATGTATATTTTCTAATATTTAATAATAAATTCACTTGTAATGGCAAAATGAATAAAATGGAAAATAAGAAGGTGAAACCCAAATCCACTTATGAAAATGATATGATAAAAGGTTAATGGGATGATGAAATGTAAGGAATAGTGAAGAAAACGGTAGATGAAAATATGACATTTCTGAGTCTCAACATCCTCCCCAACTGAACTTGTTGCATGTCCTCATGCAACCATGCATGGGTCTCTTTAAGAACATTTGGAATCTTGAACTTTGGCTTTACATGATGATGTCTTTTAATAATGAATGTTTCCAGGATATGTGAAAGACATGAGTAACAACTTACATTTTCTTATGGTTGGTTCTTGTGTGACAACCATGAATACAAAGAATGTTAGTTCTTGTGTTGACAACATTCATTTCATTTTCTGTTCTCTTTTCTTCAATAATAATGTAAACAGTCACTGGAAATCATAATGTGCATAAGAAAGCCCTTTTATAATATTAATGAAGCATGCCAATATTGCGTATGAAGCAAAGTGCAACAAAGTATCATTGGAAAATAAATGTTGGTGAATGGTAAATGAAAAATAAAAATAAAAAATGGAGTGATAGTGGTGAAGAAATGGACTCATGGTAGTGAATATGTAGTGAATATAGTTCTCTCCTCCCACACCCCCCCCCCCCCCCCCCCCCCCCCCCAAACTGAATTGTTTGCATGTCCTCATGCAACTTGACATGGCTCATGAAAGGAAATGTAGCATGGTGAGGGAATTTTCCAAAATATTCAAGTTAGCATATAAGGAATTGCATCATTAAAGATTAGAAAAAAACATACCTCTACTTACCCAAGAATGATGAACTATGTAATAGGAATGTAGTTGTTGCCGCTGCTGGATCAGGAAAACGTGACTGATGTTGTTGTAACTGGATCCTGGGAAATGAAGGAATCTGAATTGTTGATGCTGAATCATGGAAAAGATAAACGCTGAAAGTGGAACTGTGGTACTCTCACAGATCAGAATTCACGCTACTGTAACTGCTAAGGGAGTCGTGTAAGAGTGCATAATCTTCAACTGCTACAAAAAGTCTTGGTACAAGTCTAATCATGTGAAAGAATGTGTTGATTTCGAGCATGAAAAGACATCATTGGATTACCTGCCATTGATGCATGCCGTTAACCAATGCGAGGCAAAATCACCATTGATGTCAACAAGTGCCAAGGTATCGGGGTACATCTTGCAAAATGCGAATAAAGGGGATGACGACAAGCCATTTGCAAGATCTGACGATCAAGGGACATTGATGTATTCCCATGATTGTCAGCGAGAGAACTTGCCATTGAGGCATGGAAGTCTTAAGGTACCCAAAAGGAACTCTAGTCTATTTCCTAGATAAGGTGCTGAGGCCGATGGGGCAAGACTTGTTGAAAGGTGGGCCTTAAGGAATCCCACATCAGTCAACGTGAGTTTGTACAAAGAGATTTGGTAGGAATATAAATGGAAAGAACTCACGGGCAAGTAGTGTGGATCAGCATGGTGAGGAAAACAAGGCAATGTAATCATGGAAAGGGAATGAGTTTTATTCAGAAGGCAAACTAGAAGGCAAAAATAAACTGAAAAGGATAAAGGAATGTATGTGATTCAGAAAAACAGGTGTGCATGAAGTCGTGAAAGATAAGGAAATGGAAGATTGCTGCAACATAGGGATGATTTAGGTGCTTGGAAGGAAAAAGGAAAAAGGATTTTTGTGTAGTGGAAAATGTCATGATATGTGCAGTGAAGAATTAGTTCCTTCAAGCATCCAATGATGCATGTTTCATTGTGATTTCAAAAAATCACTTTTGCATTAGATTGTCTTCACTCTGAAAAACTTAGCACCATTCCTGCATAAAAATTGTCACCTTTGTGTGCCATCTCCATTTATCATTCATGTATGAAGTGACTCAAAAACAAATTAGTTCATTTTCAAGAATTTATGAAATGTCCAATTTTTTAATTATTTTTCAAAGTTACACTAATTGTGGATGAAAAGGGTGTCACATTGTAATGTTGAGCTCTCTGCATAAGCTTTTCGTTGACCTACACATAACACCAATCTCATTTCACTTGTTATTATATGCATCCTAACTCTTGCCCACAAATTCTCTTTAAAATAAATGATAAAATCCAACATACTTTTATTTTCCCCCAATCTAGAAATATTGCATGTCCCAATGCAATGTACTCATTGATTGTGCAATACTTTTTCAAAATGTTTTTATTGGTTTGCAGGAAAATTGATTTAAAACATTTGAAAAGGATTTTGTATTTGTTAGGGAACAAGTAGTTAGTTTATGAATGAATGAGGGCAATTTTATTTTATTTTTTTTTTTAATTTTTTTTTTAAAAAAATTATCATTTTTTAATAAATAACAAATTAAAAAACAAAAGTTTTTAATTTATTATTTATGTCGATTTCTTTTATTTATTTATTTAAAAATAAAACTAATAATGAAAATAATAATAGAAACTAACCCTAATTAAAAAACGACCAAGGGTTGTGAGACGAAAACAACCAGTTGTGGAACTATCCTGCATAGATTGCCTGGGTGGCTTGGCAAAGAGTAGGCAGAATGGAAGCAGAGTAAGAAGAACCGCAAACAATTTTGAAATCTGCAACGCAAGCATATGCCCTCAGCTAGTCGTCGTGGGTTTTCACAGATCAAGTATTGTTTGCACACTATAGCCCATTGCAGTCATTAATGCCACCAGAAGGCATATGCTCACCAATACAATCTTGGCCATAGCCATTTCCATTTTCAATCACTCGATTCTATCCACTCTTCCGTAGTGGCAACACAGATTTGATGCTCTCCAACCTTAACAGAATTGCATGAATTGGGCTTCAATTCGTCCCCTTTGCCACTTAACATCATGCGAGTGGAGATTTGGGGCTCGAAATACTTACTGCAGAAAATGCAAGCCCCACCATAAACCTTTACTAGATATCGACATCCAAAATAGACATTTTAATTCAACACTTGGAGGCAAGATGAATGTTTCTGTACAAAATCCGAGCATTGACCTCATCGGCCTTTCTACGAAATCCGAGAATGATGCAAAAGTCTTTCTACATCAAAATTATAGTGTTTCATTACTCAAATGCATCGCCTGAAACAAAATTATCATTATTATATGTGCGTTGAAGCGCCTATTGAAAAGGTTGTAGAGGTGCACCTACTGTGTGTTTGATACAGATGCCTTCCATCTCTAATAAATGAGGCTTCCTTTCCAAAATCATCACCTTCTTCTTGCAACTCATTCACGGATCTAGACTCATCATTCACCAAAATATTTCTGTGTAAATACCAGTGTTGGCTGGACCTGAAGCTGAAGTGAAACCACAAATGGTGTGTTCCGCATTCTCAGAAGATTCAGTGACTCAATCGTTTGGGACTCCAAACCAATATCACGTAAACCAGAGCTACGTGATGTCAAATTTGTGAAGGATTCATGCCCGGGTGTGTTAATAACAAGAAATCCCAGCATTCTTAAATTAGCATCAGCCTTTAGCATTCATGGGAAAATACGTTGTTGCAATCTGCTGAGTGATCCCTCCTTCCCTGCCTTCCTGCACATTTGTCTGACGGATACAACAGAAAGGTGAGCGTAAATCATCTGAACTCCTTTTTGATAGCTCCTCTACCTTCCTTGTTTTTCGCTTCATTCCCAATGATTTGCTTACACACTTCTTCATTTAGTTCATATCAGGTTATGATGATGATCACAAATTTCTAGAGGGAAACTAGGTTTAGGTAGATCACCACAATTCCCTGCGAAAGGTAGCAAGAGTCATTAAAATAATATCACGCTACAGCTGTTTCATTACCTCTTTTGACGGGATTTGTTTATATCTCATGATAAGAATGCTTCCTCCAAGAGAAGTGATGGAGACAAACTCGTAGCCAGCAAGGAAGGGATCCTTCTAATAAGTAGCGACATAATCATTTAATCTCAATTTAGGAAGGCGAATCCATAAAAGTAGTGATACTGATGGGATTTCGTTCCTACTATCTTGAGATGCCAAAGATAATGTAACAACCCATGGATTTGGCTGATGTTTTTTAATCAACAACCGCATAGTATCCCAAATTAGGTATGAGAATGATGGAAGAGAATCCTAGCTTCCAAAATATGTAAACAAAGAAATAAGAATTATGTGTAGTTTATTGCACTTTCATTTATTTGTTGCTTATCATTTTGGTTTTGGTTTGTTGTTGCATATTGGAGGTTTATGTACAGTGGGCGGAGAGATGGGTGGATACTGGTGCATGGTAAGGTAGCTTTGCCAATTTTACATTTCTGGATCAGTCTAATGGTGATCCAGCATTTTTCACAAATCATCGATGCGACAATGCATAGAGGAAGAATCTGCGATTCTTGGTGACTGTCGATGCAATGTTGAATGTTCCATCTTCAACCGTACACTGTCGACTGTTATTGTTTGTTTGTTTTAATCTTTGTTTTCTTTTTTTTTAAGATAGGGTTCGTTGTTTAATGCACTTGCGTTCTTGAATGTTTGATTTTTTTTTAATACTTTTTTAAATTAAAAAAATGAAATTGTATGCTATCTTAGACAAATTGTTAGTTCAAAATAAAAATAAAATAAAATATTTTTTATTTTTTATTATTAAAAGTCTAAAAAAATGAAATTAACCCTATCTTTACAAAAACAAAAATGGTTAGTTTTAATTTTTTTTTTTTTTTTTTTTTAATCAATGAAAAACTAAAATTGAGAAAGAAACTAAATTTTTCTCTAGACTTAATTTTCTTAACAAATGGACATAATGATTTGCATATTGAAAGATGTTTTTGATGAAGCATATTGCGAAACATGAATTTATTTATTCCTGAAATTAGTCTAAATTATCCCTATTTTCTGATCCCCGTGATCACACTAAGTGCAGAGGAAAGCATACTTATTCTAGGTAAAAGAAAAACTAAAAACTCAAAATGAAAGCCTACCTACTCTATACTAATTAGAAAAAAAAATAGTTACGTGTAATTAAACTTCCAATGAATCCATTCATGTAGCAGTAACAACAATATATCCAGTAGCAATTTTTTAAATGATGGATGAAATATTCGAAAGTGAATGAGTCTAGTTGTTGTAATTGCAAATCAACTAAAATATAAAAAGATGAATCTAATATAGTACTTACCTGGAACCATTGTTCGATAAAGCTTTGATAAGCACAATTTCTCTCACATAGATCATGTTGTATCTCTTGTTCTTCTTCTCTGATCTATTGTTCTTCTTCCACGATCTCCTGGTCGAATGATTTTTCGCCATCAGATATGCAGGATTCTTCAGATGTTGAATCTTTGTTTGTTTCTTGGGGAGTAGTTGAACCTTTAATTCTTGTCAAGATCTCCTCTTCCAATGAAGAAGAGATCCCGACTTCTGCTAGGATCTGAGTGAGTAGTTCCAAGCTGAAACTCATTGTTAAACCATGTTGAAAAAGTAATTCTTACATACTAAAAACAAAGTGCTAATAATTGTCTAAGCTTTTAATCCTTTTACAAGGTTTTAGTTCACAAAAACTCTTCCAAATCAGCACAATAAAAATTGAATTTATTAAAAACAAAGACCACAGAGATAATATTGAATTCATTACTCAATTAAACCCTCTTACAAGGACTGCTCATTAATTTAGTAATTGAATTCTTCAATTACAACCATGAACCATTAATTCATCAAACACTCTTCATAGTTGCGAAAATCAAACACACTTGCAAAAAGTGAAATTCGCACTTGCATAAATGTAAACACACCCTACATGCCCTAATCCATAAGAGGTCGAGCCCGTTACGTTATCTTGAATGTGATGCATAGGTTGTTCCCCACATCTTACTGCCTTAACACCTCAGAGTTAGGAACATGTCTAAACACACGTGCATGAAAAATCAAACTAAACTTCAATCCATTGTGCCTCCCCGGTAACGGCGCCAAAATGTTGGGTGAAAATATTATCGTTTAATTTTGTTGTAGTACTTGCCAAACTATTTAATTTGTCAATCTGAGGTTCATAGGCTTACGAGGCACATGCACTATATATGCAGGACCGAAGTGGAACTAATCCAATCTAATCTAATCTAAATTATTGAAATCAAATTAATCTAGGAAGGCATTGAAACATTAACTACAAAAGCAAGAAATTGCATAGGGGAAAAACAATACAACATGTGAAGAATTTGAATGACAAACAACATATGTGAGCTCACAACAATAAAGATATCTTAAATTATATTACAACAACCAAATAACAAATCATGAAAGTGTAACAATAAAAGAATATGAATCAAAGCTAAGAATCCCCTTCTCCTAATTATAAAACTATCTCTTAAAGCTAATCTCCATTCCCCCAAAATGAAGAGAGAGCACTCTCTTATATACATGAAGAAGATAACCATCTCATAATTACATATCCAATATTCTCTCAAGCATTATCAACTACTTTCCCATTATTACAAAATATGATCCCTTTCAATCCTCCACACATCTCTAACATATCTTGTATAAGATATGCCAACCAAATCCTCCATGATCTTCTCCTTAGGAATAGGCTTGCATAATTATCTCCTTAATATGGTGGAGGAGATATTTGAGAAGCCTCTTGGAATTAATTCTTCACATATTTCCTACACATCACAAAACTCACATATTCTTGAGATATATATAAAAATATGTATATTTTCTAACATTTAATCATAAATTCACTTGTAATACAAAAATGAATAAAATGGAAAATAAGAAGGTGAAACCAAAATGTGTTTATGAAAATTATATGATAAAAGGTTAATGAGATGTTGAAATGTAAGGAATAGTGAAGAAAAAGGTAGATGAAAATATGACATTTCTGAGTCACAACTCAAATTTTGAAGGATCCCTAATGGTCGACTGGTTCCTTTATTGAAGCCTGACAGATTTCGAATCTCACGCAGAAGCAATGGCGAACCAAGTGCTTTCCAAGCAGTTGAGGAAAGGATACTCATGTAGGCCCCTTCATCTATGATTGTACCAGCCATGATCATTCTGTAAGCTTGTACTATGATTCAGAATGGTACATTAGATGATAGGCGGGGTCTCCCAAGTAGATTCCAATCAAAGGAAACAACTATATTGGTTGGAGGAGGGACCAAATATACAACCGGATGAATCTTTGAAAAACTTCCTTCCTATAGTAAAGAAATGGGTGGATTGCCCCCATGTTCATCAGATTCTATGTTAACAAAAAGAATTTGAATGGTGTCATTCTCATTCTCTTTGGTGACTGTATCATCTGAAGGTGGACCTTCTAAAGACAAGATTGGGTCGACTACTGTCTCGACCTGTTGACTTTCGTCTGGTGTGGATTGAGAGGGTTTATCTTCAATTATAGGTGCTTCAACTGACAACAAATGTGTGTCAGTCGAATTTTCAACGAGTGATGGACTCGGCAAGAGTTTCTTGTATCCAGGAGGAAGTCGCTATGGTGAAGCAAGACAGTTATCCAAGACTCTTTTAACTTCGTCTAGGAAAGGACAATGGTGGAGGGCATGATCACCTTCACACAATCTACAAGGAAATTTAGATCTTCCTTTCTATCCATTGACTTTGATTTCGCTAGTTGACGATGTACTCTCAACATGAACGTCATAGGTTGAAGACACAAGATTTTGCAAACGTGGAGACCAGTCCCTTAGGATCCATGGGATGCAGGGACAATCTCGATGATAGTGGTCTCCCTTGCAAATGACACATGGATATTTAGGTTTGGATGGTGCAGTGTGTGGACTTTCACTAGATGATGCATGGTTTCCCCCTTTCGTCATTGGCTTCTTCTTCTTCTTCTCCTTCCCTTTCTTGTTGTTCATGGTTACTTGGTTTTTAGTGTTACTAGCTTCACCAAGTGAAGAGGAAGAAGGAGAGGGAGAAAAAAATGAAGTATAAGGTTGGGGGGTAGCTCTAGTATCATCTCGTTACTGATTTGATTGCTCAGGAATTACAGTGTTTTGAACAATAGAGATTGATAAAAGCCATACTGGCAGGCCAATTGTAAGTCGTGGAAGGAACAATGTAGCCATATGAGGTGCACCAACATCCCCCCAAGAGGATAAGGGACTAGGATTCCCCCAAGGGGAAATCCTTGATTGGTGGACTCTATTTTCTCAACCTAAGACCAACGAGGGAACAATGACGTTATTCCGATTACAATAAATTTTATGACACTTTGACACAACTTGTTTTTTGAATTTTAAAGAGTTAAGAAAAAGCTAAAGATGACTCTAGTCACCTTCGATTTTTAATGAGCCTGATGTGACAAGTGCTTAGATGGACCTTTTCTTTTAAGGATTCTGAAAAGGAATGAATGTGACTAATCTGGAAATATAGACAAAGGGATTACCAAACCAATTGCAAAACTGTAGAATACATTTTACGTACAGTAGTCAATCTTCCCAAATGTTTTGTTCAGTGCATTGCAGACACGGCTTCCTAAGGATAAAGGATATAGCCTATTGTGGTCTCCCAGTATATACTCAACGGTACGTGGGAGCACAAGTCCATACTGGCACTTTTCATATCAAGACGAGGAATAAACCAACCTATGATGAAAACAATATTTAGCAGGCTTTACGACGTCGAAATACGTCTCTAGCCTAGACTTCTAAATGTTGTGCGTTAGGTTCCAAAGCGTTTTTATGTTCACTGAGGTTTATTTTACAGTTGATCTTTCTTAAGAAGTTTTCCTTTAAGGTTCACTGCGTGAAGTAGATATACAATTCCTAAATATGCAATCTCAGATGATAAACAGTCATTTACTTTATTTTAGCAATGAAAATCCTAGCTACTAAGGAAAGAGAAGTAAAATTCTTTCAACATAGAGCAGGGAGCACACACTAAGATGCACTGTCCTAAATCACTTTCCACATGCAGTCTAAATGAAAATGCACATGCATTTTTTTTTCTTCAGTTCCCTTAATGTGTAAATGATAAAAAGAAAACTAAGTATATATCTAAACTATCTTTCCTCAAAGCGAAACTTTAGCAATTTCTTTTAAAAATGAAAGGAAGACTAAGACAACACTTTCAATTTTGACTTGAAAACTGCTTTCGACACTTCAAAGAATTGATGATTCAAATCAAATACAATAGCAAAATTTTAATCAACTATCTAAAAGAGGAAGACTTTACGACACTCTTTCCTTTGATTAAAAAGAACTCTCGAGACACTTTCAAATCAAAAGACAATAGTTAGATTAAGCTATTGTTTACAAAGGAGAATTGTAAATGATGAAAAATACATAAAAAACCTCCACAATTCTTGACCAATGGAGACTGAATAATGCAAAGGAAGGGGGTTTCAATAGTGATATACTAATCATAGACAACAAAATACTGAATAAAGTTGAAGACAATGAAGAAAAAACCAAAATCTAGGGGCAAAAACAATCTCACTCAATCATTGCACCTGTAACAAAAGGAAATAGGGATGCATATAGACTGCCAATGAGAGATATTGCGATGGTCCAAGGATGACAATGAGCTTGGTTTTCACTCATAGTTTGCAGCTAAGTTCAGGGATTTAGGCTGAGCTAATGATAGACAATAAACACAAAGTATAGGGGTTTATCTAATGAGGTTAGTTGAGCTACCACCAGGGCTCTTAGGATGTTTGCAATTCAGTTGTCTAGTTCATAAACAAACCCAGAGATTGACTGAAGCAGCGTTGATCTACTTCGCACTTGCATAGAAAATGCAGTTTGAAGGCTAGCTAGCTTAAATTTAGGCTTTGTTTGTAGTTTATAAGGCAAACAAATAGAAACAAACAAACTATTCACTACCAAACGGAGTCGCCATTTTGTTATCGGGAAAACGGGTGTCCGTTTAGAGCTGCTAGTCTCACTAAGACGGGTTGCTATCTTAGAAACAAACAAACTAAATTTACTTGTGTTTTCCTTTATGAGAGATAGATGAGAGAGAAGCAGAGATTACCAACCTCAGTCTTTTGCTAGTCTCTTTGCTTGTTTCCTCTCTCCCTTGATAGAACTTTTTCAACTCCTTCCTCACTTGTCCCACTTCAAAGAATACCTATAGAGTCAAAGCAACATAATACCATCAAAGAATAGATATCTATAACCATAAATAATATAGGATCAGATGTATATTAACCATACAAATGCATACATCAATACAAGATTAAAAAATATACAAGAATATGGAGGAAAAATCAAATAGCTTTACTGATAGAAGTAGTAGAAGAGAGGATTACAACCTAGTGGTCTGACCCAGCACCATCCTCCCAGCATGAAATCCCTCTTCACCTTATGAAAAGCTAGATCACCCAAAAATACAATGTTGCATAGAGAAATCACCAGCACTTCCTTACAAAATACAAAATTCCAGCCTCTGGATCTCTAGGATGAGGGATCCATATATAGATATTTGCAGGTCGATAAGTCAGCTTCTGGGATTTTGATTAGTGTCATCTCACTGATATTTCTTGGTTCCACTTGGAGATTTCATGATCTCTTACTCATCCCTGGGTGAATTCAGAGAGGCAAGTGTCATGTGAGCAGTTTCTAGAAGATTCTGAGGGTTTCCACCTAGAAAACCACCTCTGCCATTTGTCTGCTCTCACTCATCGCACCCTATAGAAGGGATTTTCAGTATGAATCACACCATTTGTGTGTAGCAGTTGAGATGCATCGCACCCTTAGCACTGAGCAGTCTATATGGTCTATTTTTCACTAGTTCTGAGTAGTTTTTCAGGGAGAACTTCTAGGAGATGATGTAATCAGTTGACCTTGTTTCTTTAGGGTATGAAGCAACACTTTTAGGGGTTTAGAAGCCCTTGGTTTATGGACATATGTGATTGGGGTTGCAATGCCCAAATATGTCTATAACATGAAGACATATGAAGGCACTTGTAGAAGATAATTTTGAGACACCCTTGGAGACCATGATGCATTGAATCCATCACAAGGTAACTTTGGAGATATTTGTGTGAGTAATGCGAAGAGTAGTGGTGACCTTCTGAGAAGGCAAGGTTGTTATTAATGAAGTGATTTGGAGGAAGCATTTTTGAAGATAGAGAGGGCTCATTGAATAGGATTTGGGAGCTGTGAAGTACAACCAAACATAGCTTGACAAAGTGAAGCTATAGGGTTGGAGCCCTTAGGGTTGGTGCCTTAGAAAGTCCAAGTTGGTGTCTGAAAAATATAATATTAGTGTATTGGGAGTTGGTGCTCCTAAAATCAAGGTTGGTGCATTGGATAAGATAGGGTTCGAGACCTACAGGATTCAAGTCTCAAGAAACCAGGCTAGAGCCTATACCAAATATAGGGATGGAGCCCTTGAGGTTGGTGCCTCAAAATTGACAAGGTTGGAGCCATGGAAGTCCAATTTGGTGCTTGGGAATAGGTTGTAGCCTAGGAGTTTGAATATCGGTGTCTTCATTTAGGGTTGGAGTGCTATATACATTGTACTTAATTCATTGTAAATATTATATTAATAAAAGCATTTATTCCTATTACTCATTTTATATTCTAAATATAAGTGACCTATCTGGTAAAAGTAACAATTGAAAAGAAATATTGATTCACCCCTGCTCTTAGTATTTCCAACAGAACTAGCTATATTTTTCCCTAGGTGAACTAAAAGGCATATTAGGAATGAATGTCCACTAAATGTCACAGAAGTATGCTTAGTTTGTGAGGAGAATCATGAAATCGATAAACATCCCTCTCTGCCAGGTCTAAAGGTTGTATTCCAAGTAATAGTAGGTGGGTATGAGAAATTATGCTTAATTAACCAATAGAGATCTCAAGTCCTCAATCATATCAACAAGGCATGCAAGGTGAAAATTATCATCACTACAGTACAAATAAAAATGCACCTTGTATCCTTGGTAGCCTTCCACTCATCCATCATGGTCCTCAGCTCCTCCTTGGCATATACTCCTTGATACCCCCCTTAGTCTATTAACCCTCCTTTTCATCCACATCCACCACAACCTTCCTAATGAGGCAACCCTTCACAAGGGTGGAGGACTAAAACCACCCAACCTCCTTCTTTACTACCTCCACCTCAGCGTCAACCTTAACCCCCTCACCAAAATCCACTAAAGAAACCTCAAATTTATTCTAAACCCAAGCTAAACCCGAAAAAGAAGCACGAACAATACGGTTACACTAGGGAGATATCCTACCCTACTTATGTTGCAAAAATCCAAGAGATCAACCTTAGGTATCAAAAGGTGCTTCAAGATAATCACCCACCTTCTCTACCTAAAGAGATTGAAGAAGAGGAGGAGAGTGTTCCTCAAGTCAATGCACCTCTTTATCCTAAAAGGTTGGTAAAACCCTAACCAACACTCCCTAGAAGAGTCTAAATTCCTAGTATAATTGAATATTTTGTGTGTTAATATACCCCTTCTGTTGGCCACCAAATATGTTCCCATTTATAACAATATTATCAAGGAGGAATGTTTCAAAAGGCTTGGGAGAAGAAGAAGAGATACCTGCACAGTCAATTTTATTGGACAAATATTTGATCTGATGCTTTGGTGGGTGATCTCTCAAAAATACTTGGATCCTATTAGCCCAGTAGTGGTTTTCCTCCTTGATGGAATTATGGTACCTAATACATTGATTAATATTGGGGCTGCAATGAATGTAATGACCAAGGAAAACATGCTGAAAATCAACATCCAAGTGGCTTTAAGGTAGAGCATTACATTGTTGCAGTTTGAAGATAGATCCATAGTAGCTCCTATAAGAGTTATTGAGGATTTCATGGTCTCCATTGAATACTGGGAGTATCCCACTAATTTCTTGGTCCTCTAGCCCAAAACTAAGTTTGATGGCTATCCTCTCATTCTAGGAAGACCTTCGTTGGCCACTATTGATGCCTACATTAGTTGTAGGGATGGGAATATGACTATTAAAAATGGACATTTATCAAAACAACTTGTTTGGTATCCTTATGCTCAGCCTTATGTGGAGCATGATTTGCCCTTACGGTTAGACGAGAAGGAAGAGAGAGAATTTTATTAGACATCCCTCTACCTAGTTTCCACTCTAGACATTATTATAGGAGGGGGGAAGCTTGATGCAGATGACCTTAGTGACCATATCTTACATAATCAACCTCCCACTACCATACAAGTTGAGGAACTGATGAAATAATTTGAGAGTATTCCTTTGACTGAATTGTGGAGTGTGTTGAGGCAACATCTGGATGATTTTTCTTGGGATTATAAGGAAATGAAAGGTCTGTATCCCTTAGTCTATACTCATCATACTTACATAAAAGAGGGGTTCAATCCCGTGCCCCAACCCCATAGAATTGTAACACCCTCCACCCACATCTACCCAAGTAACCATCCAACTGGGGTAAACATGTGATGAGAAGTTACTATGATATGATTCGACCTGCTAAGTCACTTTATGAAAGTGCAACAGATGGAAACACACCACACAAAACTTCCACATAAGCAACATGACTCCCAGGAACCATCCCAACCTCTCAGGTGACTAGCCCCTCCGCCCCACCGAGTTTTTAAACCATTAAAGCCCAAGACACTCCCTTAATATTGGCATGTATGTGTCGAGGATGCTTTGGATGCTCCCACATGATGGGTATGCATGCATCCAGGGAATTGTTTCCTCATACGTATGCCTGCCTCTTAACTATTTGTGCCACTCTTTTAGGCCCATAGCCCACATCACTACCCAAAAGTCAACAACACTTTTAGAATTGAAATATAATAACCGCATAATTGTACAAATGCAATTACTTGAACATAAACTTGATTTAAACCCTACTAACCATGCCAGGAATTTTTTCAAACATATCACAATTATGTAATCTACAAGTTTAAACAACAGATTTGAGCATATGGGTCTCATCCTTATCCGAGAATCACTAAGAAGCATTGTTCACTTATACCATTAGCTTCATTATATCTATTAGGTCATAGGTACATTTTTCATTAATTTACAAATCAAAACGTGAGGAGACCCATACATCATCATTGTCATAATACATTCTTATAACCAACATAATAGTAACAAAATTACCAAGGAAAAAACAACCATATAATCCAGATATAAATTTGTATAATACTCATGAAATAACAAGGAGAAATAACCTCATATCAATGATGAAAAAGCCCACCCGAGATCAAACTACCACATTCCACATGACCATAGAATGATTGAGCCAATACTCTCTTCATCCATTCACTCTCGTGCCATATTCCGAACATGAATGTGGGATCTCATAAAACACATCAATCAAAACCGTTTAGGGCTTCTAGAGGAAAAACCACGTCAACCCATTAAAAAATGATCCCACCTCATGGTCACACATCATAACCATCACCAGATTGGTCCCTACCCAAGCCTTCCAGTTTCTAGAGCATTCTTTCGAACCAAGGCTCTAGGACTAGTACTTGAACCCACAATTGATACATGGATCTAGTGCATTTGTCCAACCAAGGCTCTAGGACTAGTAACTCAACCCACTAAGGTGTCTAGAGCATTTGTCCAACCAAGACTCCAAGAATAGTAACTCAACCCAAGTTGTTATAGTGCTCCAAATAATTCTTCCAACCAAGGCTCGAAGAATAGTAACTCAACCCAAACTCCTACATGGCTCTAGAGAATTTATCCAAGCAAGGCTCCAGGAACTAGTAACTCCACCCAAGATAAAGGAAACAAAAGAACCAACTAGGAAAACAAAGAAATGAACCCACAACACCATGGATATCGAGGAAATGGCAAGGCTAGGAAAAACTATTATCAATCTAGGCAATCCTCCATTCCAATGAAAAATCATAACCAAGAAACTAGATGCATATGCCATACATGCAAAAACTAGAAAGCAAATCATACATGCAACTTGGCACCTGCAAGAAAAACCCATTGTAGATGTCGATTATGATGTGCTCTTTATATTTCCTACTCTTCCTTTTCCTTCTTTCTCTAAAACGCCAAGTATGCCACACTCATCCAAGAGTGCTCCAAGAAAACCCTAAGTGTCCAAGAGTATGAGAGAGAGAGCTACAAAACTAAACTAACAAAATATTACACTGACAAAGTCTGCCCACTGATCCTCAGATACCTTTTTATCAATGAGGCCTCTATTTTCTTCATTTTGCATTATTTTCCTGCATTTTCCTCCTCACATGCAATTTGTGACCCTTCACCTTCCTTTTTTCGTATTTTCCATTATTTCATAAATGAAACGCCAATTAATGCCTCTCGCCTTTCCAAATCCTTTTCCATTTCCTTTTCTAAATTCCTTAGCCATAATAAATGAAATGAACACCCAATAGGATGTTTTTCCCACCATTTAGCTTGGATTATGTGTCACATGAGTGTGTTCTTATATTTTTATATTTACATGGATTTTTAACCAGGGTTGTTACAAAACCCTCCCCCTTGGGGGAACACTATCCTTGGTGTTCAATGAAACTGATAACCAATAATATTGTTATATCAATTCATATCCTCATGATACTGAACTCATATATTTGTCATGACTACTCTTCCCACTTGATTCATCATTAACCAGGAACCTCTTCATGCCATTCACATGCATAATCAATCATTCCTCCACAAGAATGATCACTCGTGACCCTCCTAGACAATGACATACAAACATGTATACATATGAACATCAACATAAAATAATCATGATCTATGATGACCTTATCATATAACAATGTAGATCCATACATATGTTTATAAACATTAGCATAAAGAAATCATGATCACAACATAATTACTAGATATCATAAGGCCATGATTAATAGAATGCCCTTTATCAATGCACAACATGGACAACATTGAGAGCAAGATTTCTGAACATAGTTAAGGCACCATGACTCAAATCTACTTACCTTACCTTTCCTGATTACCTTTCTCATAACTGTATTGCCACTGCCCATTTACACACATGGACCGAACCAATCCAACCAGTTGTCATATTCTTACCTTCAACTCGCCTTACTCATGCATCGAGATTCATTCGAGTCTTATATCACCTGCTAGGTTTCATTCAACTCTTTGTGAGCTCCATTAAATTTCCTCTTTCCTAACCAATTCCCAACACCCTCAAGAAATAAAAGGCAAGAAAATACACAAAAAAAGAAGAAAACCATGAAAACCAATAGCAATACGACATTACAAACAAAGAGGTAAGGCCTTGCAGCAGACACAAACAAAACCACAAATCAAGCTCAACAAATCACAAAAGACCAAAAGCACAAGACTAGAAACATATACCATGACTCCATCCCCATGGGCTTCCAATGATTCCAAGTGAAAGCTCAACCTTAGTCTTCTTTAATATTTCATGGCAATGTTTCTTGCCATGCAACTCCCTACATCACACTACCATAAACAAATGACTGTCTTGTACTTGAACACATCTGTGCCATGTCTCAAGGGACTCCAATTCCCTTGACAAATATAGCTATAACTAGGCACCAATTGTGATATCTATCAAATACATGTCCATGAATATAGCACATATCCACAAAATTTCAAACAAATTAGGGTTAACAAGATTCCTTGTATGCAAAGCACCCATTCATTTGCAATTGCAGTTTCCAAACATAGCCAAAGGAATTCTCACATAATTCCTTTCTTTTACCTTTACCTTTTTGCAACCGAGTCTTTCTATGTATTGTCACGCAACCTAGTGGATATTTATATAAACAAATCACCTATTACCTTGTCTTGCTAATACCAAGTATGTTTCCCTACAATTGTCCACACATGCCAGTGACATGTTCCACAAATCAATACATCATGTCTACAGATTTGAAATTAACCTTTACGAAGTCTAACAAGCATGTCATAATCCATAGTCAACTCATAGTCATTAGACATAATGCTACAAATATCACCCATTACACTCTAGTATGTATAAACTGTCTCAACACATATGTGTGAGTAAAACCATCTTAAAACAAGATAATTTCTTGATGCAATATTATAGACACATACTCATACCATGTGATTAATCAAACATTCATCAACAAATAGATGACATAATAGACACCAACACTCAAACACCTAATAGATGGCATAATCAAACATTCAAGCATGAAGTAGACAACATAAGCAAGCTCATACCTTAATGTATCTCAGGGGTGGCTACCTTGTCTACACAATCAATCTAGTTTATCATGATACAACATCACAACATATCAACTCAACCATAAATAAGGTTGTTATATCCATAATAGTCACTAGCTAACATGTTCACATCATAAACTCATAAAAAATTATCATTCATACATAATAATCACATATGTGTAGTCAGTCTAGATTAGTATGACATAATAGCACAACATATTAAGTTATACATGAATGTAATAACCCTAACCATTTGCATCAACCAATCCAAATTAGTATGATACATGTAACGTCAATATCATAACGTAATAACCCTAATCATCATGTTACTAGGATATAACAACAATAAGTTATATATGATTCTCATCAAAAACATATAACGTAATCATCAAGCTCACTATCATAAAATAACAATAGTAATGGATAAAACCACATGTTACTATCATTGATGATTATGAGACTCATGTGCATATGACTACTCTAATCAACTAGCATATATCATGTATGTAACCATAACATCAACATAATGAAAGGCATACACATAACCATAATGCATATAACAATCCTTAATGTACATACCTGCATTCCCAACACACAAACATGTATGACGACATGCCCTTTCCTCGAGGTCTAATGTTGCGACTTCTTTAATGACCTACATCTCCTACTCTATCTCAGCCATCAAATTAGCATCATAACATACCAATATCATCATGATGACCTAATTGCATATAATGACCTCTCAATGCATGTCTGACTTACCATAAATGAATAACCATAACCATGAAAATGCATGCATAAAAACATATAAACAATAACATGCATAACAAATTCATATACAACCATACACTCATCATGACACTTTCCACAACAATACCATCAACCTTCACATGGAGACATCACTATAACCATGATCAACACTACCAAAATGCAACAAGCGCATGAACTACAAGAAAAGGGAAGACATATGCAGCCAACATGAATGCATAACCAACACACAACCCATCCAGTCTAAGTGATGAACCATGCTCTGATACCACTATATGGTATTAGATATCACCCAAAAAGAATAGAAACTAGACACCACCCAGAGAGAACAAAACCCACTATGATACCACATTGTAACACCCTCCTCTAATATCTACCCAAGTAATTAACCAACCGGGGGAAAATGTGACCTCTTATTTTAGTCCCAAAGAAAATGGGAAGTGGAATATTTTTTGTTGATTATGTAGAACTTAACAAGGATTCAAAGAAGGATCATTTTCCTTTTCCCTTCATTGAAAAAGTCCTAGATGGCCTTGCAAGAAACAAAATATTATCCTTCTTGGATGGATTTAGTGGATACAATTAAATCTAGATTAGTTAGAAGACCAAGATAAGACCAAATTTACATGTCCTTGTGGTACCTTTTCCTATAAAGTCCTTTGATTCAATCTAAGTTATGCCTCTACTACTTTCCAATGGGCAGTTCTAAGTATCTTTGTTGAACTTATTCATGACTTTGTTGAGATATACATGGATAATTTCACTCCTTATGGGTGTGACTTCGAGGAAGCTCTTTCTAATTTGTGCAAGTTCTTAAAGAAATGCATTGAAATGAATCTTTCATTGAGTCTTCAGAAATATGGTTCTTTTATGAATGTAGGGATTGTCCTTGGTCATTCTATACCTAAGGAAGGGATACAAGTTGACCCTAATAAAATTTCCATCATTAAAAAGGTCCCTATCCTTCAACAACAAACACATGTCAGGAATTTCGTTGGATTAGTTGGGTCTTATAGAAGTTTTATCGAAGTCTTTAGTAAATTGGCTTCAACCTTGTTTGGATTGCTTGATAAAGATTCAGATTTTTATGGACAAACAACTATCAAGAAGCCTTCGAAGTACTGAAAGAAAAGATTAGGACTTCACCCATCCTTAGAGGTCCCAACTCGGAATTACCTTTCGATATACACACAGATGACTCAGAAAACATTATATGGGTGTCCTTAAGACAAGTGGAAAACAAATTTCCTTATCTTATTTAAATTATACTATCATTGAAAAGGAACTCTTGGAAGTGTTACATTCTTTTAACAAGTTTAGGCTTTATATAACTAGTTATCCAACTTTTGTTTACACTGACCACGTAACCATTAAGTATTTAATGAATAAAACCATTGTCAATGGTAGGATAATTAGATGGTTGTTATTATTATAAAAATTTGATTTAACTATTATTAACAAACCAGTGAAAGAGAACGTGGTTGTGAATTTCTTGTCAAGACTAACCCTACCTATAGGAAATGAAGAAATGGTGGATGATCAAATTCCAGATGAACATCTCTTTTCCATATCGTTTCTTTATCCATTGTTTGTTGATATGGCCAACTATTTGTTGCGAGGTTCCCTCCTAATCTATCTTCCAAGGAGACAAGAAATATTGTCACGAAAAGTGCCCCATTCACTTGGATTGGGAGAAATATTTTCAGATTGGGACCATACAGGATCTTGAGGAGATATGTGAGGGAAGAGGAGGTCTTTGAAATCCTCTTAGCATGCCATGATGGACCCTATGGGGGGCACGTTTCTACTAAGAGGGTAGCCTTCAAATTTCTACAATCAGGTTATTATTGGCTCGGTTTACATAACGATGCGAGAAGGTACACCACCAGGTGTGATCAATGCCAAAGGATGGGTAAAACCACACCCGAGAATGAAGTTCCCTTACAACCTCAAGTGACTTTAGTGTCATTTCATAAGTGGGGCATGGCTTTCATTGGACCTATTGATCCCCCATTAGGACAAAAGAGATACATCATTATGTGCATTAATTTCTTTACTAAATGGGTTGAAACAAATTTAGTAAAGGAAATAATTGAATCAAAGGTGGATGAATTTATGAGGGAGAACATCTTCAACAAGTTTGGTTTTCGAAGGGAGTTAGCCACTGATCAAGGAGCACAATTTACTTCGAATCTGATTGGAGATCTCATGAAGAAGCACCACATCAAGCACAAGACATCCAATGCCTATCACTCTCAAGACAGGTGGAAGTCACAAATAGAGAACTCGAGAAAATTCATACCAATGTTGTTAGTGATAGTAGAAAAAATTGGGTAGACATACTTGTGAAATCCACTTGGACCTACAAAACTAGTTGGATGACCACCACTAGCTTTACCCCATTTCAAATAGTATATGAGAAGAAGGCCTTGTTGTTTATTTAATTTGAATATAATACCTTAAGGCTGGAAGTCGAGTTAGACTTGGATCTCACTATAGAACAATAGGAGGTGCTACTCCAACTCAATGGTATAGATGAATTTAGGATGAAATCTCTCCACATTGAGGCAATCCAACTACAAAGGAAAATTTGGCATGACAAACACATCAAAGAGAATACTTTTCATGAATATTGTGTTGGCATTATGATACATATGTTGTACTTGATGGCAACCTACTCATCTCAGATGATAAATTATAGTGCAGCAAAGTTCACGCACTTTCATGAAGATAAAAGTTTACTTCATGTAGAGAAAAGTTCACGCACTTTTATGCGGAAAAAAGTTTATTTCATGTAAAAAGTTCACGCACTTTTATGCGGAGAAAAGTTTTTTTCACGTGGACAAAAGTTCACGCACTTTTATGCGGAGAAATGTTTATTTCATGTGGAGAAAAAGTTCACGCACTTTTATGCGGAGAAAAGTTTATTTCATGTAAAAAAAAAAGTTCACGCACTTTTATGTGGAGAAAAAGTTTATTTCATGTGGAGAAAATTTCACGCACTTTTATGTGGAGAAAAGTTCATGCACTTTCATGGTTGGTTCATGGTATTGGTCCGACAGTTTTTTGATCATATGGTTTTGGTCTGTGGTATTGCATCCAAAAGTGTTGATCCCAAGTATTAGGTTCATGGTATTGTGTTATTATGGTTTTGGACCGTGGTATTGTGAAAGGCCTAAGATTATAAAAGGGGAAGGAGATCATTTGGAAAAGAATCATCTCAATTGTTATTGAATATCTGATAAAGTGCTAGATCTGGAATACTGTGATTGGTTATGGTGCAGATCTGGATCTGAATAAAGAAGGAACCTAAGCGCAAGGAGAAGGATAAGTTCTATTGATGGGTCTTAATCTTTAAGCTTGAATGATAGTATTTT
>APFE031584143.1:23158-40566 GCA_000404065.3 Pinus taeda
CTTGATCTCTCATAGAATAATGTGTGTTTAGAGAAGGATTGTTCTTGTTTGGTTTGTTTGTCACTAGAGAGTCTTAGACTCCTAGGGAGGTTAGGTTTGTCCGCAAACATAACTCTTTCCTTATGACAATGGCCCTCTTCATGAGCAAAACAATTCCCTTTTGCATCATTTCCAAAGAATCTTGTTTTTACCCCAGTTTGCAAGGCTGACGCTAATGGCTAGTTTCCTCCTCGCACCAATTTGTAGAGATTAAAACTATCACTAGCGTCATATGGAGTGTCTGAGCCCTTTTTCAGTCACGCCGATCCTCTTTTGGAAATTTTTTTAAATATGGAGTCGAAGCTTCCACTTCTAGAAGCTTCGTAACAGAATTCTGGTAAATGGTTGGGTTGGATGGAGCCGAGGAATTCAATTTGGTCTCCTTTCCCCTATTAAGATGGGAAAAACCCACGAGATAAGGCCTTCTCCCATGACAAGAGGAACCATCTCCCCTCCATCCAAGCTATATAAACCCTTCTTCTCCCAAGCTAAACTAGTTTTTTTGAGTTATTTTTGAATAATCAGCAAGATAGCTATAGCTTGTAGCTCTCTAGTTTATGTTTGAGGGAGAATAGTGTGTTTGGTTTGGTTTGAGACTAAAGGGAAGAAACCTTACAACTTCCATTGTTGGGGCTATCCATGAGATGCTAGCAGAAGTGTGGGAACCTGGATATGTCGGAGGAGACCAACAACGTCAAGGCATTGGTTGTAATCTCTTTCTGAACTTATATGAATACAACTATTGATTGATTTCCTACATAAAATGTTATCTTACATATTTGTGGCTTAATGTACCTTGACCTGTTAAGTAGGTTGAATGCAATTTGTATGCTATCACATTTGTTGTTGTTGTTTGTTTTCTTGTTTTAGGTATTCAAAGGAAGGAAACAAAAGATAGCAAAAGTAAGGAAGCAGGATCATCACCAAGAGGAATAGTGTTCTAAGAGGTAGGCCCTCTTATCTGATTCTAGCTTAAGGAGATTTTCCATAGATTGTTCGTTTGTGGCTAGACCCACTCTCTCTAGCTAGAGGCAACTCCACTGGGGAGGTAATCCTTCTGTTTGATTGATTGTCATTTTACGGTTTTGTGTGGAATTTTCTAGTATCACGATTTCCCTTTAGTTTTCCCTACTTTACTTCATTTATTGCTCTGAGTCTGAAATTTTCAGTGGCAAGTCTGGTTTTAGCCTTTGAAATTTTTTTATTTTTTTCCTTGAATTGTCGGTCAGTGCGTTTATTTTTCTGACAGTTGCGTCGATCAGTGGGAGTTTCTCTAAAACAGTTTCACTGACCCCCTTCTGGCGCTTTTCTTCAGTTAGGAAATCGTGCCGACTCTTGTAGGTGAAGACCAGGGTTTTCCCTATATCACAACTAGTGTGTCTTTCCCTCTTAATTTCTGCCTCTCAGCTCATTTTCCCTGTGTTCCCCCTGACTAGAAAACTTCATTTAGCTTGGTTTATGTACTTTTTTGGTTTGCCTTCTCTTCACTTTATTTTTTGAGTCCTTGGATGGTTTGTGGCCTTAGGACATCTAGGTCGTCATCCATTCAGCTGCTCGTGTGCTCAGCAAGTCAAGTTGTTGGTGAAATTGCTCGTTGCATTTCATTTTTAGTCCTTTTATTGCTTTGATTTCCATTAAACATGTTTGAAAAGTTGTGTTTGTTGATTAAGCATCTCTTTTTGGGCATAGATTACATTGATCATCTTCTTCTTGGTTGAGTCATTGAATCATTAGTTCAGAAGGAATTCTCTTTTGTGATTTGCGTTTGCTCGAGGATTGATTGTTTAGAAAAAATTTCATTGAAGTGTTTATGAAAGATTCATTTTGTCATTTCATTGAAAGATACATAATTCTAGTTTTTTGAATCAATATGTTACATTAGTTACCATCTTTGAAGACTAGAGTTGCATCATCATTTGCATTGGGAAAGAAATGAATTCTCTTTACTGTTGAAAGGACTACTTGAAGTGCATTTTATAGGAAAGATAGGAATTGGAAAGAGTTTTTCATTATTTTGTTTTCAAAAAGAGAAGTAGTGAAAAGGCCATTTTTCTTTCAGTTGCTTGTTTGTTACATTTGATTGTGTTCTCTACTCTCATTAGTGTAAACAATTCATCGAAATGAAAGAGTCTTGTCTCATTTAGCTTCATATAGGAGCTTTTTCGAGTCACATCGATAAGGCCTGAAAACTGAAACATAATTTCAAGAGAAACTTCAAAATGTACTCAATTAACCTAAGGTGCATTTGAAAACTAACGATCACATTTAGAAGGTCTAGGCTAGAGATGTGTTCCAACATCTTTAAACCTAGCAGCTGTCTTTCACTTCAGCACTAGACAACGCTAGTATGGACTTGTGCTCCCTGTACCGTCATGTATATAAAGGGAGACCCCACTAGGTTGCAATACTTTATCCGTAGGAAGCCGAGTCTATCACCCTGTAAACGTGATACACTGAACACAGCATTCGGTGAGATTGCCTACCTATACTTCTTGGTTCGTTGAGGGGTATTATGCAGTTCACAGTTACCCGATAATCCTTTTTGCGTAGATCATCCTGAGTAGTCATTTGATCTTTTTGACTCTTTAAAGTTAAAATATCACCAGAGCGATTGTCATTTCGAACTTGTTTCAAACCGAAAGTGATAGAGTCACGTTTTCTTTTTTCTCGACTCTTAAAACATGAAAAAGCACCAATTTATTTACGCATCTTAAAAAATTGTTGCCCATGCTCTCATTACATTCATGTTAGTCTTTTCTAGACCACATCGTGAATATCCCTTTTAAATACATTTTAAAAGCCTTGAAATTTATCTCTCTCTTCCTGTTAATTGAGACAAAGTAATCGTGGCTAAACCATCAGGTTCACCTAGTTCATCTTCCTCTTCTATGTCTAAAAGATCTTCTAAGGAGCCTTTTCTTGAATTGCTGCAGTCACTTGAGGACCAAGGTGTTGAATTTGGAATTGTTTTGAGCATTCAACTTTTGTCATCTCATCCTCCTCCTCCCTCAGATACTGGGTCACTTTCTAACATTGGACCGAAATATCCGATAATCCTATCCAGGCTCTCGAGAGTTTGTTGACTTCTGAAGGTCAGATTGGACTCGTTGTTTATCCTCAAAATCCTTTGTTAGATCATGTTGTGATATCACTGCAGTGTTTGTAAAGTCTATACGATCAGCCAGGTATTGCTTTGGAATTATTCCCTCGAACATCTTCGGTCGTTTGTCGTCATTTGTTTCTACCCATGGAATCAGAAGGCGAAATCCTAGTCTCCTCTCTGGGTCACTCAGAGGTTTCCAATCCACACACTATCGAGGAGGAGGAATATCATTTCCCTCGTGAAGGTTTCACTTACATGGGAAGCATTCCAACTAGTGTTCATCCTGAGTTACCACGTAATTACATGACTTTAGCTTAGTTGGTTTCAAGTACGTCTAGTGCCTCATCGCTATATCATAACCCTATCTGGTCGTTTAGCACTATGCCTACCTTAGGTTCATTCATCCAAAATATGACCTCCCAACTGATTGTGCATTCTGCAGTTACTTCAGTTCTGGTATAACCCACCGTTCTGAATTCTCTTGTTTCGTCGATCCAAGTAACCCGCCTGTTTCAACCGACAACCTCGAGTCATGTCACTATCAGTTCTTCGATCCCTCCAGTAAGTGGGCAGGTTGTGCCATCGCCTAGGGGTAAAAGTCTCAATGTTTCTATGTTGTCTGGCACAACCAATGTGAGTGGCTCACAAACTCACATGGTTGGGATGAACTAGCCCTCTTCTAGTGCCATTCCAAATCCTGCTGGTCCTACTAGATCAAGTAATGTCTAGTACCAATAGCTGAACCTTGTTGGTATGTCTGGGTCAAGTAACTTTTGAAAATAACAACAAGAAATGCTAAAAATAGCACTGCTACAAATAGCAGTTTAGCTAGTGTTGAACTTAGTAAAAATAGATGAAAAGTGAAAGTGCTAAAAATAGCTTTTCTATAAATAGTATTTCGGGATACCTTCCTATTTTAGTCATTCCCTAAATGATAATAGGAAGTAAAATTCGAATTTGAACTTAACAGTTGTTTGAAAATAAATTAATTAATTCACTATGGGTTAATTAGTTGTGAAAAATCAAACATGAAGTTTATGTGAGGACATGCAACAGGTTCTCCATTGATTGAGGAATTTATCCATCAGTTAAAGAGATAAGGATGAGAACTAATTTGAGTTGTAATTAGTTGGCTCAGTTAACTAAGTCAAGTCTAGTTAGATTAATTCAAATTGTTTGTTGAATTAATGTAAGTTCAATTAGTTAATGCATGCTTTCATATAACTGTTGTTCTTTAGATAGCTAAATATTCTCTCATACATAACTCATCCATGTCAGTTCAGATAGAGACCTAGTTGAGATCAGATGGAGGGACAGTGTACTATTAGTTGCTAGAATATTCCTTGGTGAATATTCCTTGCATGCAGAAGGAATTATTTCCTTGAGGATTGCGCAGTTACTTCTTCCTGTTTAGTGAGTGTGATGAGGCCAATTCACACATGTGGCTTCACTGGACCCCAAGAAAAATTGCGCAAAGAAATAGGAGGCTTGGAGGACTTGAGGAGGATATATACTATGTTTATTCAGTCTATGAGCTTCATTGTTTGATTGCAAAGAGAGCAGAATAGCTTGAGAGCTAATTCTTTTTGTAACTTGAACACGATTTCCACTTGTATGATAATAAAAAGTTGGGTTTTTAGGCTGAGGCTTTCCCCTGGTTATTTCTTCTATGTTATGTGTGATTGATTTCTTCTTATCAGTTATATGTGTTCTAATGATCTTGCTCATATTCGATTAAGCTTCCACATAATTGTTTGTAGAAGTAGATCAAGTATTTTGCTTTATTATATTGCATTATCAGGTGATCTACAAGTGGGAATTTCTATAGTAACATCCAATACCAGCAACCTTATGTGCCTCAGGTTTAGTACCAACCTCCTTATGTTCCATATGGATCACAAGTGATGGTTAATCCACCTTACATCCATCATCCTAGACCTTTTGTTTAGCATGGCCTGTCTGCTGCACCCGATGGATATAGCCAGATATAGTTCAGAAACTTTCAAGGTTTCACTCTGGGAACTATTCAAGTACCCTTGCAGCAGCAAGGAAAGCTTCTGCAGCAGCAAGGGAAACCTTCATTGCAGTAAGGGCCATCCATGCAGCAGCAAGGGCAGATAGTGCTGCAGTAAGGAAAAGCACGACAACCATAGGGGAAACCCTTTCAACTGTTGCAGCAAACCATGCAACCGTAAATTTAGAATGTTCAACAAACCTCCCAGCCTATGTCTTCACAAGGTCAACCTCTGTAGTTGTAGGGACAACCTTTCTAGCCGCAAGGACAACCCTTGCAGCAACAAGATCAACCCAGGTAGCAACAACCCTTATACTCATATCAATAGGGTCAACCTTTGCAGGGGAAAGGTCAAGGTCAAGTCTTGTAGTGGCAGGCCCAAAATCCTTATGTCCAAGGGCAACAAGTTCATAATCCTCTTGTTCAAGGGCAGCAGGTCCAAAATCCCTATGTCTAACGGCAGCAAGTGCAATATCCTTATGTCCAAGGGTAGCATATTCAAAACTCTTTTGTCCATGGGTAGCAGGTTCAAAACTCTTATGCTCAGGGGAATCACATGAAAAATCCATATGTCCAAGGTTAATAGGCTCAACAACCTTTTAACCTGTATGATGCTTATCAGCAACCTATGGATGGATAGTTTCAAGGCTTTCAAGGTCAAAATCCTCCCTATGGGCAAGGTAACCTACGGTGGGAGAAACATAAAATGCCATATGCACAAAACCCTCCACTATGGGGGAAAAATACTTACTAGCAGGGATGGGTTCCGCTGGCTGGGCCCGCTTATCGGCCTCAAATACCTTTTAATACGGAATTGTGATTCTTGGCTACACTGGAGTTGCTAGATGTGTCTAGACTCACGAATGATATGATTCTTCATTCACCATACCGGCCTCCAGTTCCATCCAAGATCCCAAGTGATTGTCCAAACTTTGAAGGAAAAGCAAAAGAGGATCCACAAGCCCATGTGATGACATATCACCTTTGGTGCTCCTCGAATTCCTATGTTGATGATTCCATTCATCTCGGGCTTTTCCAACGAATTCTCATAGGTGTTGCAACCAAGTGGTATATCGTGCTGCCTCGAAACACCTATCATGATGTTAACACTCTCCCCAGGGCCTTTCTCACACATTTCCAGTTGTCGGTTCATTATGAACTGGCACCCATCTACTAACGTCGCTCAAGCAAGACACTACAACCCACATCTGCGATCACATCCATGAATGGAGATGTAGGCATTATCTGATTAAGTTTGACATTGTTGATCAGTTGTTGGCCGAATGGTTCACCAAATCATTCGTCAGCAAAATTGCTGAGGACATTGCTATGGGAGGATGTGTCATTGAGTAACAAACCATTGCACGTGCCTAGTATCTAGACCTTGTCTATTCACAATATGGGATGTTGTATGATATGTTACCCGATGCACCTAGACCATCATTTGATCTAGCGACATATAAGTCTCCGGATACACCTCCTATTGATGGAGTAATTGGTTCAGTGTGTTAGTGCCTTGATCTACCTCAAGCTGAAGGAAGGCAGGTCTAGGGCAACATCAAACCATGCTTAACCTGGTAGCTAGCCCTACCAGGTCGGGAGAGGGCTCTCTCCTTGTCAATATCAATTAGGATATTGGCAATTAGGGGTTGAGATGACTAAATGTAATGTAGATTTTAGGCTAGGTATAGTAGCTCAGGGTTTCATGTTTTATTTTTAAGTTTTAGTTACTGGATCAATTGGAGAAGGCAGATTGGGTCCGGGAAATCAACTCATAGATACAGTCATGTCCTGTGGGGTTGGGTAGACAAGAGCTTATGCAGTAGCAAAGGATTGAGATGGTAGAGTAAGACTACTAAGGAGTTGACGAGGGCATAAGAAACTATGAATCCTCTTCAAACAGTGAAAACATTGAAAACCAAATGCATTCCCAAAACAAGCACAACAATGTATTTTGTCCATTCACCTTGATTCATTTAGTTTTAGAAGAGAAAGATGGATTTGGATACATATAAAACATATGAAAAACTTATTACAAAAAAGAAAAAATACATAAACTCACTGTCACAAGAATCCAACAAAAATAGATGTGAAACTTGGTTTTATTCCTTGCCAAACTGCAGATACAAATGTTCAGTGAGTGCCACCCCTTCTACCAAAGTCCAACCTTTACAAATGAACCAAAAAGTACATGATATATGCAAGAAAACTACTCAAGATAGCTATCAGGGTCGAATCCATGAGAAGAGGGGTGGTTTCAACCATATCTAAACTAGGAATAGGAATATAGGCAGTGGAACAACTTGCCTCCAAAACCATGGAAACTGATTCATTCACCCCCAAACCACTTCAAAATGATGAATCTACCCTCTAAGGTAATTTTTCAATTACATTTACATAGCATAACATCATTTACAATCATAAATTCATCCAAGACGAGAGGAAAAGTCAACTTGTAGAAAAACTAGGCGAAATTTGGATTTTTGAACAAAACTGGCAAAATTCATCCTATGTGCAGCGCCACTGATCCTATGCATAGCGCTTTTCCTAGGACAATTTTGGAAGGCTTTCTGGAGTCCAAGTCAGGTGTAGGATAGCTTGCTGGAAATCTTGGCGAGTCTACTATCTAGAACAACTTAAATTTCTGAATTTGGAGTCCATTTTTCCTCCAAAAATTGATTCTCCCAAGACTGCTTCCTGTGTGCCAAAAAAGTGGCAGAGAGTACACTTTTTAGGTGTTTTTTGCCATTTTGGAGACCTAGAACTTGTCCAAAATTCTCAAGCATTTTTGAGCTTCCATATTTTTCCATGCTGGTTCCAAAAATATAAACTTTTTTGCAAGAAAATGTCCCCAACAAAAGCGCAACACCAAAAATCTTGTTTTTTACAATAAAAATTTCTAAATTGACAAACATTTGTCCAAATTTCTTGAAATTCTGCATGATTGACCCTTTTTAATTGCTTTGATGAGCCAATGATGCTTCAGCCAAGTTCTTGAGTTTATCTTGCTCTTTTTTGCTCCTCAAACCTCTTTTTAGCTTGGCCTTTAGCCTCTTCACCCTTGTTTTGCAAATTTTGTTCCAGGTTAGGTAGTGATAGGCCATATGGCACAACATTTTCTTCTCTTTGTTGGATTTCTTGGTACATGAGATTCCCTGGTAGAATCAGTGAGAATTTCCTCTTCCCTCTCATAATCTGAGTCTGTCTCCATGCTTATGAATTTGAAGTGAAAGCAGATGAGTATGAAGAGATTTTGAAATATGAGGTAAGCAGTGTGTATAAGGAAGTGAATGCTAGGAGGAAGGGTTTCTTTTGGGAAATGAGGGAAGTGAATAGTGTTATGAATGTGAGATAAGGGGTTTGATAGTGAAGTGGATGTAATGAAAAAGAAGGATGTGGGAGTTAGGGTTTGGGAATAGTGTATAGGGCTAGGGTTTGGTAAATGGGAGTGGGGTTTGGGGAGTGAATGTTGATGATTTTAGGGAGGGGGAATGGGATTTGACAAACTCAACATGAATGAAGTGAGAAATAAGAGCAAATGACTTTTAACAATTTGCAAGAGAGGATTTAGCAATTAGCTACGGTTTGTGTTGACCATTTAGCTAGGGTTTTTCTTAAAGGAAACCAAACACATCCAAGGCACTGAGAAAAACTTTTTTAAGCAAGGAGGAGTGATCTACTTACCGGAACAGGCATAAATTTGTTATTTAGGAAGTTTGGAGCTGTTTTGAGGTGATTCTGGCTCTTGTAACAGGTGCGCAGCGTTAAGGAACAGGTGCGTAGTGCACTTTCAATGCGCAACGCCAGACCAAAATTCAACTGAAAACCTGCAACAGGTGCGTAGCACCAAAGCACAAGTGCACAGCGCCAACAAAATGTCTGGATTTTTTTCCCCCGTTTTGCCTTCTTTCTTCAAAAACACGATTTTCTCCCTTTGGCTCGTTCAATTTCAACAATGAAGACTTAAAACACATGAATTGGCTTTTATATCCCTCTCATTTAATTTTTCACTAACCAAGACCCACTTTTCTAATGTTTTGCCAGCTTTTTCAAAAATGCTCTATTTCACTTACATTCTGACTTTTGCCTTTTTGCAGATGGACTTATACATTAACTCTTTGTAATGGTAGGAGTTGACTTTGTCACCAGGTCACCAGGAACAACTATTAAATACTTATTACATATAGAAACATTTAAATTACATGAAATTTTGACAATAATGGAACAAACTTTGTTTCCACCTCAAAATAGAGTTTTGAGGTAAAAAAGATTTATTGAACATGACAGAAGTAAATTTATGATTTTATGAGCTTTTAATCCTTCTCATGTGCTTGTTGACGTTTTTATTCAATTAGGATGATCATGATGACAAACCCTAAGACCTAGTGAGACTAAACCCTAAAACTGAATGAAATGAATTGAAATGATTATAAATGACTGAAAAGAGGTTTTGAACAAGCTAGCAAGTATATGACATGAGGGAAACTGACATGAGACCACTACCATCAGTTGATCCATGACCTAATGGAATGTAGCTGATCGGATGAGACACCTAATATGCATGGAAAAGAGTAATTTTGATCATCGATGGTAATGTGAAGACATTGACACTAACATAGTGTCCCATACCCATGCAAAATCGTCCTCCAAACAGAAGTCAGTCTCCAACACTACTTCCAATGATTCCTCTCATATTTCACCTGGCCTTGGTAAAACCTCAGAGGTTCATGTTGTCCAGTATACTGCGGCAGACAAATCCTCTAAAGGTAAGAAGAAAGGAAAAGGCAAGGGTAAAGTCGATGCCCCAAAATAGGGTCCTCCTAAGTCCTCTGCTAGTGATGCTTCTAAACGGAAGCCTAAGTACCCATGCCTCATCTGTGAGGAGGATAATTATTCTAAAGATTGTCCCAGATGATCTGAAGTTAGTCATTTGTTCAAAGGGACCCTAGTTGTCCTGAAAGAGCCCTTTCCATCCCAGAAGAGCCAAATGGTAGACTAACCTTAGTCATCCACTTCCTCAGGTTCACAAGTGTTCATGATGAGTACACTGATTAACGTGGCTACCAGGTCAAAAGATTATCAAACTCCTACCTCGATAGCAGGGAAAGAGAAAGAAGGTACCCCTTATTCTTTTGTCCTGTCAAGTTTTGTTCCTCTCCATATAGAGCGACCTAATCTTGATTTTTCCATTCGATCACCTTCTCGAGGTGTGCTATGAAAGTCCTTGCACAATCCAAACTCTTGAGCCTCTCAACAGTATAACATTGTTGAGGATTTGACTCAAGAGCCATCAGCTATGTCTGCTCTCGAGGTCCTTCGAAGATGTCCTTCTCAACAGAAATCATTACTGTCGGCTATTGGGGGTATTGATCCACCTCACTCTAATCTCATTTGTTTGGATTTGGAAAACCACGTTCCACATTTAGCTCATCAGATTTCTCTTCTCATTTAGGTGATCGAAAATGAGTAACCATTCATATGACTGTCATCAATGAAGGTGCTTTTACTTGCATCATGTCTGTCGCTTGTTGGAAGGCAATTGGTTCTCCTACTCTGAACCAGTCCCCTAACACTTTGGAAGCTTTCAATTGACGTGATTCATGACCATTCATTGTCCTACCTAACCTTGCCATTACATTGGAGGGAAACATAGTACATGTCAAAGTAGAGATCATTGATGCTAATCTTAACTATAATCTTCTACTCAGACGGAGTTGGGGCCATGCCATGCATGCTGTAGCCTCCTCCCTTTTCTGTGTGATTCATTTTCCCCATTAAGGGAAGGTAGTTACAGTCGACCAACTGTCCTTCTTTGCATCTTCCTCCTCAAATTGAAATGTTCCTTATGTAAAGCACACTAGTGATCCTTATGAGATTGTGGGGGCAGGGATTTTTAAAGATCCTGATTTAATGGGTATTTTTCTGCTCCCACCTCCTCATGTTGCCTCCGTCAACATGATCTCGATAAAGTCTGATCCTTGGGTCATTCTCTCACTAGATCTTGTTGATACACGGGTCGAGGTTATGCTGCTAAGTCCACCGAAATTAATTATGTGGAGATTTTTTCGAGCTAAACTCTAGTTTCCTCTGATCATCCTGTTTCAAGTACATCTCTCGAAGAGTCTTCTCAATCCTTGTGGCTTATTTCTAGCCTGACGGTCATGTCTACTTGTCTTGAGAAGTTCTCTTCTGGGCTGCCTATTGACATGTTAGTTCCTCCTAATATTGTCAAGATATTTCAATTGGAGGCACATTTATCTCTTCATAGATTCATGTTTTTTCTCCTCCCCAAGTTTTTTCTGATTGCCATTTCTCTTAATGGGGTTGTCATCTTCTAACTCGTGACCCTACCTCGCCCATGGGGCATGGGGGCACAACCTTATTTGAGTTCTACTCTATTATTTGGCTGAGTAGATGCTCACTCATAATGACAATGGTAAAACTCTGGTTTTTATCTTGGTTGATTCATTACTCGAGTCTAAGCATGGACTCCCTCAAAACATACTATGCCTAGGTCATCTTGCATGGCCACTTTTGTATAATAGTGTGTCATTCATTTTTTTGTAGTGTGGTTTGGTGTGTGTTTTTTTAAGCATCTTTCCTGCTTATTATGTTTTTACCTAATTTGCAAATGTTTGTGGTTCCTCACATTGGTTTCGATGATGGTACTTGTTGTAGTACCTGAAATCTATCATCCATGGCATGGGTCATTTATAACCCCCATGGTGAGTTGATTGATCTTGAAGGTATTTGTTTAGGTCGAACAACTAATAACATTCCTGGGTATAGTACAATTACCGAATTGTTGTCAGAAGCCATTTCTCTTAACATTCGAGAATTAGTTGTCAACCTTGATTCACAACTTGTTGTTATTCAACTCAACGAGGAATATTCTGTCAGAAACCCTCAGATATTGAGAATGTATTTGCGTATTCATCTATTGGACATAAATTTTGATTACATTATATATCATCATATTCCTAGGCATATGAATACATTGACATATGCATTAGCTAATTATGTGTTGGATATAGACATTTGTGAAACATGTGAAAAAACAAAACCAAAAACATTTGTACATAGTAAGCAAGGAACATATATTATATATATATATATATATTATATATATTATATATATATATATATATATTATATATATAATATATAATATATATACTATATTATATATATTATATATGCGATAATTTTTAGTGTCATACTTTAAACCCCAAAAATAATATATGTGTTCAAATACATCCATGGCTCACAAGCCTTAAAAATGTAAAATGCTAATCATATGGACTACTCGGCATTATGCTCATGATAGCATGTAAATTCTCAAACTACAGGAGTCAATAGTCGGCGGATCTAGTCTGATACCCCCACTGTGTGCCTTTGATACTAGCGTGGGATGTCACTCGACCGGGCATAATTTGGGATACCTCTAGTCAACCCCTCGATTTCCGCGCAATTTCCTCCTCATTATCACTTCCTTCCTATTGGAATATAATCCTAACATCTACATTTATTTTTTAGCCTAAGTATCCTTGACTTATCCACATGCACTAAAAATCATGTTCACACTTGGTTTTTGGTAAACTAGCTCGGTGGAACAAATTTCCCTTGTTTTTTTCCTTTAAAGGCTTAACATTATGGAAATATTGGTCCAACCACTTTCCTAAACCATTTAGACATCTAAGTGCATGTTCACACCTAACCACACCTCATCCACTTGATTTATTTGAGGATTGACACCCCACATGAAGATTTCCCCTTAAATCAAGGGACTTGGTCTCCTGGACCATTTTAGCATGTTTTAAAGTTGCCTTCCTTGGGAAATGCACCCCTACTCATGCTTTCCTCGTGGCTGATATTTGGCATAGGTTTTCTTGAGTCATTGTTTCTATTTTAGGCCCCCCTTTAGCTTTTCTTAGCCTTTTCTAGTTTTTTACTAGTTTTCTCGTAGTTTTCTAGATTCAACAATTTCTATATAACCACCTCCCTTTGGGATTAGAGGTTTGGTTGTTCATGTATTACTATTGTTAATTAATTTAATACATTGATTTTATGGAGCAAATGCTTTCTCTCCTGTCTTGAATATCAGCAAATCACTTGTGTTTAATTTACCTAGAATTCTAGATCTATCGAAGTTTCTGCAGGAATTCTACATGGTATTAGAGCTAGTTCGAATCTAGTGGATTGTAAATGGTTTTATTTGAAGGTATAGATCATCAGGAGGTGCAGAAAGAAGCAATGGATCCTCTCTCTCATCCCACAAAATGCATTCTAAATCCTTTCAATTACTACGAATGGAAGTCAGAGATTGTTTTGCTCCTTCGAAGCAAAGGGCTTTAGAGGGTAACAATGGGAACGGAGACTGAAATGACTTCTGTAGTGGAGAAGATCAAGTATTTCAATAAATTAGATGAAGCAATTGGGCTGATATTCCTATCAATTTCTATAAAAATCCTCTTTCATTTCAACGGAGCCACTACTCCTGATGTGGTTTGGACCACATTGGAAGGACTTATTCGGCAAGCAGGATGAAATGAGAGTGCATCAATTGGACAATGAACTCATATCCCTTAGTACAACTCATTTAAACAACATGCAAGAATAATTCATGAAGTTTAAATCCCTCCTCATTGAACTTGATGCATTTGGAGTCAAGAAAGAGGAAGATCAACTCATCCTTTCGATTATCTTGAAATTAGGCCCTGAATATTCCGTATTTGTATCATCTTTTCAAGCATCTAAATTGACTTAGGAAAAATAGAAAATACCTCCATTAAATGACTTCATTGTAGAATTGACTCAAGAGAAAGCTAATTTAGTCCAAATGGGTGCCATCAAGCATTCAAAGAACCAATCACTTGCAGCTACTAATGCTCCAAAGAGCAGTGGAAGAAACAAGCAAAATGGGAAGGTTAAATTTAATGAATCAAAGAAGGAGAGACCTGTACAATCTTCAGAGAGATATTCTTTGCCTAAGGGTAAGAAGAATAAGGAAAAAACACTTTTTAGCTGCTGTTCTAAAAATTTTCATCCTGAAGAAAATTGCATGAGGAAAACAATTGATGAGATGGCTAAGAAATTGCAGCAGCACAATCTCACCATGCCCGAGAATGCAAAGAAGAAGGATGATAACAAAACGGGAGATGGGATAGGGAGAGCACGATATGGTCATGCTTTAATGGCTGTCACATCCACTCCATTATATTGGATCCTTGATTCAAGTGCATCGAACCATATGGCTGCATCAAAAGATGAATTTTCCTCCATCGAGGAAAGCACTAGAACCCCAATTTACTTAGGAGATGCCACACCCACAAAGGTGTGCGGAGAAGGAATTGTAGACCTTGAAGGGGGCTATGTCACAAATGTGCTTCATGTTCCCTCGTTGTCCACAAACCTTCTCTTGATATATAATATCACTCATTCTGGTTCTGGAAGGAAGTTGGAGTTCACTCCGGACTCCAAGGTGATTACCGACATTTCCACAGGCTCACAGCTTGCACATGGAATTGTAGATCACGGTTCTCGTTTGAATTTCTTCTCCCAATTTGTTCCTAAATCTATTAATACTGTATTTCTATCACAATATAATGATATCAATAGGTTATGGCATGAAATATTTGGCCATCTAAACTATAAGTACTTGCATCAACTCAGCAAGTAAAACATGGTAGAAGGATTGCCTGCTACTAAATTCATAAGCGGTGTATGTCAAGGATGCATTCTTGGCAAGCATCCGGAGAAAAATTTTGACAAATGGAAGGCACAGAGAGCTTCTTCACTTCTTGGGATGATTCATAGTGACATTATGGGCCCATTCCCGTAGCCTTCAATTAGTAAGGCTCGATATGTACTCACCTTCATAGATGATTTCTCTCGCTTTACTTGGGTATTTTTTTTGAAATTAAAATCGGAAGTATTTGAATGCCTTATAGAATTTAAAGAACTTGTTGAGAATGAGTCTGGGTGTAAAATAAAGATACTTTGTACTGATAATGGGGGGAAATATTTCAACAAAGATGTGTAGCAACTTTGTATTGATGCAGGTATATAGCTACAACACACAACGCCATATACACCACAGCAGAATGGTGTCGTGGAGGGGAAAAAACAGTCGTTAAAAGAGATGGCCAATTGTATGCTACAGTGAAAATCATTAGCTCCTAAGCTATGGGATGAAGCTATTAATTTTGCAGCATACATTCAGGACTTCATTCCTCACAAAGCACTCAAAGGCACCACTCCATTTGAATGTTGGACTCGCATTTTTGGTTCACAAGCATGGGCTCACATTCCTATAGATAAGAGGAAGGCTTTGGAACCTCAAAATGTTGAATGTATCTTTGTTGGATATCCTGAAAGTTTCAAAGGGTATATATTGCTGGACTCTCACACTGAAAATTTCCTTGTAGCTCAAAGTGTGAAGTTTGAAGAAGAATCATTGCATGATTTTTCAGCAGACCCTGCTGAGGAACCGCTTGTTGCCACTAACAAGGAGTCCAAAAATTCTTCGAGTACTTCAGAGCAGCCAATATAGAAGCATCTTAGATCTGATTTAGAGGATGAGGAGTAGGTCATGGCTGCTCCAACTCAACTATCAACTAGGGCAGAGAAAACCCTGCAAGATGTGGGTGAACTAGTTGGTGATCCTACGGATGCGAGAAGGATTAGATCACAGTTTTTTGGGGCTCCTCAAGCCCTAGCTTCCACGAACCATTGCTTCTCATACATTTCTATATGACACTTGGTTTAGATCCACAATCACACTATGAGGCTGCTGGTAACCCCCTTTGGGAAGTTGGCATGGATGAAGAGTACTCTATTCTCATGGAAAACAACACATGGGACTTGGTTCCACATCCAAACGGAAGAAAGCTTGTTCGATGCCGATGGATATATCAAAGAAAGATTGCTATAGATGGTGAGATCAGCAAGTAAAAAGCTCAAATTTTTGCAAAATTATATTCACAGGTACATGGCATAGACTCCACAGAGACATTTGCACCTGTTGCAAAAATGGACTCCATTCGACTAGTTTTAGCCATTACTACTTCTCGCAGATGGGAAGTTCATCACATGGATGTGAAGGGTTAATTTATTCATGGAGATCTCAAGGAGGAAATATATATGGAGTAGCCACAGGGATACATTCAGAACTCTTCCCTCGTTTGCAGATTAAAGAAATATTTGTATGGCCTAAAACAGGCTCCCAGAGCCTAGTATGAAAAGATGGATTCTTTCCTTCTTTCCATTGGATTCATTCAATGCAAATCTAATCCAAATGTTTATTTTTTGAAACATGATAATTCAATTTTTATGATAGTACTTTATGTAGATGATTTACTGATGACAGGGAACCTTACCTCAGCTATTGATTCGGCAAAATCAACATTGCACAATCGATTTTCCATGATAGATTTGGGACTATTGCACTACTTTCTTGGTCTTGAACTTTCTCAGTCTACTTCATGGATCAAGATGGCACAGTCTAAGTATGCATAATATCTACTTTTTTGCTTTCATATGAGAGAATGCAAGCTAGTATCATCTCCCTTTCTTACGCGTATCAGATTTGAGGATGCGGGTACTACACCTTTGGTGGACAGTACACTGTATCGACAGTTGGTTGGGAGTTTGATGTATCTTACTCACACCCGTCCTGATATATATTTTGCAGTAGGAGTTTGTTCCAGATATATGAAGGAGCCCCATGAGCTTCACTGGAAAGCTGCAAAGAGAAACCTTAGATATGTGAAAGGTACTTCCAGTTTTGGTGTCTTTTATGGTGCATATTTTCCACTTTCATTGATTGGGTACACAAATTCTAATTGGGTTGGTGATGGTACAGACCGTAAGTCAACTTAGAGTTATGTTTGTAGCTTTGGTTAAGGGCCTTTTTGCTGGTCTAGCAAGAAGCAATCCATGATTATTTTATCTACAACTGAGGCAAAGTATAGAGGTGCAATGAATGCAGCTACACAAGCTGTTTGGTTGCAGGGGCTTCTCTCCGAGTTTGGTAATCAGTATCCACTTCTGAATGTCATATTTTATGACAATCAGGGGTACATTTAGATATCGATTGATCCAGTACTACCCCACTGAGCAGTAGGCTGTAGACACCTTCACCAATTCTTTCACTGAAAAGTAATTTTCAGAACTAAGAGCTATGCTTCGAGTGGTCGAGACAGCTGAATATGCCCTTCTGGCCACTTAGCCCTTTTTTCCTCTTTTTTTTTT
>APFE031584144.1:0-20093 GCA_000404065.3 Pinus taeda
CAGGTCTCATTAACGGTGCACTTGGATATATTGAAAATATTTTCTTTGAGCCTGGTTTAAAGCCACCACAAGTTCCACAATTTGTTATAGTTATGTTTGAAAAGTATTGCAGTGTTTCATTTGATAAGTATTTTCAAATTCTTGTACCCATTCCTTCTAATCTTAGGTGGAATATGAGGCAAATTCCTTTGAAAATGGTATGGTCAACAATACACAAATCATAGGAGATGACTTTGCAATGATTCACTTTAGATATTAGAGACAAAAAAAAGGTAGGGTCCGACATTTACAACTATATCAAGAGTGAAATCAATAGATGGTTTGTACTTTTGACCCCCCTGTTTCTTTTTAATGTCATGAAAAAATGAAAGATAGTGCATATGTTACACTTATAAGGAAAGAGGAGGAGTGATTAAATTCAATATAATTTTTGGGGTATTTATCTTCAATACAGTTTAGTATTCATGAGTTTTTTAAGTAAATTGACTATTTCAAAGAAATTTTTGTTTGATTTCTTGAATTGTATCTTTTTACATTTTTTTCTCTCGTTCTATTGAATCCTTTCATATTTATGTTTGAATATGAAATAACCAAAATCATAAATGAACAATTTTCTTTGTATTAATTTATTTTCTTTCAATGTACTGATTTTTATTGTATGTTTTTGTCAATGATTCACGAATATGGAGAACAATTATGGTAATTATTAGAATGCAGTGATTAATTATATTACGAAAACAATTAGTTTTTTTACCGTCATTCGTGCAAGGTTTGATTGAAGACATGGCTTCCATCCTGGTTTTGTCGATGAACATATCCGTGTTTTGAGGGGAATGAAATCAAAGGTTCAAAATATATATCATTTGCACCAAAAAGAATAAGGGAGGAACACAAGAATGGACTAGCTTGAAAGTGTGAAGTATTGTGATCATTCTCCTGTTGATTTGAATTGCTGTTCCTTTTTTCACCACTCTATGTGTGTTTTGGAAGAGGCTATTATCAAATTATTATGTCATCGTCGAGTGTTGAGAGTTATACTTTGTCGTTGAATGTGTTTTTATTGTCATTATTATTATTTATTTTAATGCTAGTAAACTTTGCATTGTTTTCATTGGTCCTGTAATGTTTAAAATTTCACATTTCTCTGTCTCATTATGATCGAGATTGTTAGAATCATCCTTTCTTAACTACTGTCAATGCTTGTTAGTGATTGACAACAATTGACGTTGATGTCAAAAATTATGTTCTCTTAAATGTATTTATTTTTTCACCTCATTTCCTTGTCTCATCACGACTCAGATTGTTAGAATCATCCTTTGTTAACTATTGTCAATGCTTGTTAATGATTGACAACAATTGACATTGACGTCAAAATTTATGTTCTGTTCAATATATTTAGTTTTTCCTATGTTTATGCTTACTATTCAGTAATTCTATTTATGCTTTTTTTGTAAGATTATTTTCTTGTAATTATATTAAACTTTCATTTCTTTAATTTATATTACTTTATCTTTTATTATAATTTTATTTTTTTTTAATCTTCTATTATATTAATATTATTGTGAATAATAATATTTTTCATTCTCAACACTGTTAAGTATGACATTATTTTTATTTTGTTTAGTGCATTATTTTAGTGCTTTTCACGTTTAGTAATGTTATGGTTTTGATTTCTATTTAGATTATTATTTTTTTATATGTTTTATTTAATTTCTTGCTTTGTTTTATTAAATTGTGTTCGATTATGTTTTATAATATTTTGTTATATGTGCTATTATTAATTACTAAAATTATTTCAACATGTTATTATTATTAAAATTATTCAGATTATTCATAATATTAATATTAATATGAATATAAATTATTATATCATATGCCTATCGATATTTATCAACCACATCTATATTTATATAAATGTGGTTGTGCTAGTTTATTTAATATCAATTTCATATATAGAAAGAGTGAATGTTTGTGTGTGTGTGTGTGTGTAATATTGACCATAATAAAATATTCTAATGAACAAAGAGAAGAAGTACATAAAAAAATTTAGTATTTCTTGATAAGAATAATAAAATAGGTAATAATAAAAGAGATGTAATTAATTCAAAATTTTACTAAAATTATATATATATTATAATAACAATATAATATAATTATTTAATTGTAAGTTATAAATAAAGTATTTAAATATGTATGATTTATAATATTAAACATATATTAAAATATATTTAAAAAAGAAATGTTTTACTGTGTACACTGTCTTTCATAAATAAAATATGTCATCCTTATTTGGGAAATTATTTCAAAGTTATAAAGACAAAAAAAAATTATGTATTATATTATGAAAGGGATTGAAAAAAAAAAAAAAAAAACTTAAGGTTGACCATTTTACATTTTTACCTATATTTTTGGGTCAGTTTCATCTAAAAATACAACAATTTTTGTATTGAAATAACAGATTTAATAAAACAATTTAAATGTACAAATCTATTTTCAAAACATGAAATCTATTTATAAATTCAAAAAACATTTTTTTTCCAAAGAAAAACTCAAACTTTTTATAACTAAAATAAAAAGTTACATAGTATATGCCGAAGCATTCATTTTTTTGTATGATTTACGAATCATAAAGCTCACAAGATGAGAAAATTTAGTCCTGTACAAAAAACATGGAGGAAACCATTGATCTGATGCACGGGCCTCCTCATATATGAGGAATTGTAGATGCATAGCATATACAATATTTAGGCCTATGCCTGTTGAGATGGTGAGCAAAAAAACAAAAAACCATAAAACTTCAAGAAAATGTGTTCCACAAATAGGAGCACCTGAGGTGACATTATGCAGGGAATCATGTTTTCCTCCCCTTTTTTTTCTCGGCCTTGCACCACTCTCCTTGGGATGGTATCGTGCGAACAAGTTGAAGTGGATTTTCATCGCCAGGTCAAGGGTTTCCCTTGTCTGAGTCAGAGGTGTCTGATGTGTGCTGCCTTTGGGTTCCACTGATTTCCATTGAATTTGAATTCTTTCCTGGTTGTGATTCCATAGGTTCATTTGGAGATGCCTTCTGAGTTTCTGTTTGACTCTTTTCATTTGGGATGGATTCTTCCTCCTTAGAATCTTCCTCCTCTTTCGAGTCTAGTGGGGGGGGAATTCCATCCCTTTTGATGTTCGCCAGTTTTCTTCTTTCTATGACTGTCTTTTTTGTATTCTGGGCATGCATTTTGAAGGTTTCCAGTTTGTCAACAAATTCTACACCTGAATGCTATATTTTCATAGTCTAATGACAAAATTCAACTGCGATCTTTATGTTTCAGTTGTATGCAGTCCAGTAGTCCTTTACTAAGGTCGAATTCCACATAGATGTGTGCGAAGGTAAGCATTCTTTTATCAACTCTTTGTGTATCCATTTTAATATATCTACCAATGGTATTGCCTATGCACGCAAGTACCTTTTGGTCCCAGAAACGTATAGGGAGATTATGTAGATGTACCCATATCGGCATCCTGGAAATAATGAAAGTGTTTGCATCAAACTCTGGGAACCATGGAGTGATAGAGAGGCTTAAAGAACCCCAAAACCAAGGTCCCTCATGAATCATGAGATCTCTGACCTCTATTGATTGAAATTTGACTATAAAAAACCCCTTGGAGCAGACATGGACCTCACAATTTCGAGACCATTTTGTGAGTATCCAATGGAATAGATCAAAGGGTTTGGGCCAAAATCTGTTAAAACAATAATTGATGGCTTGCTTTGCATAGATATTACATACCTCCTCTGCTTCTGATGTATCTATTGTTAGTTCTGGTGTATGTTGCAGTTGCTCCACTATGTATGGATTGGTTTCTATTTCGGCCTGCTTTGGAGTTGCTGTAGGAGATTTTCCCCCTTGTAATATATGCTTGTAAGATGTTCCTTCGCTTCTGTGCTGCTGATGTGGATCTGGGTTGTGATTTGTTTTGAAGCCACTGCCTCCTTTTGTTTGTTTGATGGTCGTTGCACCTCCTTGAAGTCTCATTTTGAGTATGATTGTAGAACATATCTTGATGTTGTAATCCTTAATGGTTCTATAATCCTGTAGCATTTTTCCCCCAGTTAAAAGGTGTTGCTATCCATCTAGGTAGCCAATATGATTGGCAATGTTATTCTTTAGGTCTATAACACTGTCTGTAGCATGAGCCCGGATCAAGGTTGTTTTCCCTGTCAGGGTTTTAACAAAGATTTGAAAGCGATTAGGTATTATCCCATAGGAGCCAGTATTGGCATTTTGGGGCCGAGAACCATTCTACGAGTATTTCTCCTCTGCATCTGTGACTTCAACTAGTGTCCATTCAGCGCGGCTAGTCCCACTAAGACGGGTAGCTATCTTAGAAACAAACCAACTAAAGTCACTTGTGTTTTCATTTATGAGAAATAGATGAGAGAGAAGTAGAGAGTACCAACCTCAGTCTTTCGCTTGGCTCCTTGCTTGTTTCCTCTGCCCTTCGACATATCTTTGCAACTCCTTCCTCACTTGTCCCACTTCAAAGAACACCTGTAGAGTCAAAGAAGCATAATACCATCAAAGAAAGAGATATATAATCATAAAAAATATAGGATCAGAGATACATTAACCATACAAATGCATATATCACTACAAAATTCAGATATATACAAGAATATGGAGGAAAACTCAAATAGATTTATTGATAGAAGTAGTAGAAGAGAGGATTACAACACATTAGTCTGACCTAGCGCCATCCTCCCAGCATGAAAGCCCTCTTCACCTCATGAAAAGCTAGATCACCCAACACTATGATGTTCCACAGAGAAACCAACAACACTTCCTTACAAGATACAAAATACTAGCCTCTTGATCTCTAGGACGAGAGATCTATATATAGATGTTTGCAGGTGGGTGAGTCAGCGTCTGGTTTTTTGATTAGTGTCATTTCTCTGATATTTCTTAGTTCCACTTGGAGATTTCATGATCTCTTACTCATCCCTGCGTGAATTTAGAGAGGCAAGTGTCACAGGAGAAGTTTTTGGAAGATTCCATGATCATCCACCTTGCAAACTGTCTCTGCCATTTGTCTACTCTCACCCATCACACCATATAGAAGGGCTTTTCAATATGCATCACACTCTCCGTGTGCATTAGGTGGGATGCATCACACCTTCAACATGGAGCAGGTGAGATGGTCTAGTTTTGACGAGTTCTGACCAGTTTCTCATGGAGAACATCTGGGAGATGATGTAATCAGTTGACCTTGTTCCTTTAGGGTATGAAACAACACCTTTAGGGGCTTAGAAGCCCTTGATTTATGGACATATAAGATTGGGGTTGCTGTGCTAAAATATGTCTATAACAGTTGCCCCCTAAAGCATGAGGTCGTAAATCTTCTGATGTGGGGGAAATGCTTTATCATGAGGATCCAAGGTTTTTCGAACTAAAAGGTGACCTGTAATAAGATAAAATACAATACATTATCTTCATAATATTTTCATGATCTAGCTAAGGCGAGCATTCCCATGCTTAGCTTTATAAATTCATTTTCATGTACATTGGACACACAACCATCTATATGGCATACCAATGATTCTAGTGGAGCCATCATCCTTTGGCTTGGATGATTATCTGTGCAGCTATGATGTACATTTGATGTCTTTGATGTACATTTGATGTACATTTGGGTCTTCAATCTCATTCAATATTTGCCCGAAGTACAAGTCAATCCATGTGAAAAGATGTTCTGAAGTTGAACATGGAAAGACATCGCCTGATTCCCAGCCAATGATGTAAGTTGTTAATAGGCGCAAGAGGAATCACTGATAGTGATAATGACCCTCAAGGTACTACAGTACAATTCACGTGGTGTGAAAATGGGACTTGATGTTGAACACCACGCAAAATATTTTGGTTGAAGGTCATTGATGTAGACCTGTTGCTGGAAGTGAGAAACTTGCCATTGAGGCATGCAAGCTCATAGTACTGAAAGGGTTGTTCCTATGTCAACTTCTTGGATAATGAGCTGGTGTCGAAAAGAAGTGACATGATGTAGGAGGCCCTTAATGAATCTGATGATACAAGGTTCAGGGTGGCGATCATGAAAGAATGAAGCGTGAAGGTATCGCAGTAGATGAGACATAAGCTGGGTTAGTGAATTCTCTGAGCGACTTCTCTTGAACATATTGGTGACACTGAAATGGATTGGTAGCGTTAACCCCAAAAATGAATGGTACGATGGACCAATGGTGATATGACCCATGAACAAAATAAACCAACCCAACTCAATCATGGTGACGGAGTGAAAGTGTCATGTTCAAAAGTGACTTGCTACCAATAAAGTTTCTTCAAGTTTTCTTCCCAAATTTTCCCGAGTCATTTCTGACCAGTACCTCTTTATTTTTGTAAAGCTTGAGGAGAATAACATATGCTTATTCTATAATTTTCCCTTCGGGCAAACACATTGCTATGTTTTAACGAGCCTAGTGACAGTGAGACTCACTCTTATCTGCATGGACAAGTTCGTCGCTATTGTTTTAACGAGTTTAACGACAAAGAAAACTCGATCCTTTTCAATTTTAGAGAGTTTGAAAAGAGACAAAAAGGAAACTCCAGTAATATTTTTTCGTAATATAATCCCTTAAGTCCGAAAAAGTATAAAATAATACCAAAGGGATGACTTTTTGATAGTTTTAATGAGCCAAACAAGACAAGCACTCGATCTTTTTGTGCAATGATCCCTCAGTTCCAAAAAGATTAAAATCTAGAGGAGGGATGGCACTTCCAATCACTTTAACGAGCTGGAGAGGCCAATTTCTTGACAATCTTTTCATATTTTACGAGTTAGATGAAAAGAGCTTAAAGGAGACTCGTTTTTTGAGGAACGAGTGATGTTTTCGGATAGCAGTTGGTTCCAGGTAAGGTTTGGAACTTTTCAATCACGGCAGTTTAAAGAAGGTGGCTAATAGGATCACTCATCGCAGTTATTCCTCAAAAGGGGTAAACAATCAAATGGAGGTGTATGATCGGCTAGAAAGAGTGGAGGTGGTTGTAAGAACATGACCAAGGCTCAAAAGATGATGATTATGCGATCACAATGGTTATTTACTGAAGGTGGGTTCATTTTTTAATGAGCTTAAACTCTGATGAGACATCCTTATTATACGACTTGCACGAGCATTTTTATGCGAAGTTCAAGCTTGTTAAAAAATAAACCTAGCAAAACTATTCAGAGATGCTGGTCCCACTAAGACAGGTTTCAACAATGGTATACTGATCATAGACATTGAGACTCTTGAATAAAGCTAAAGATAATGAAGGAAAAACCAAAATCTGGAGGCAGAAATATTCTTATCTGATCATCGCACCTGTAACACAGGGAAACAAGGATGCATCTCACCTACAACACATGGGAGGTGCAATGCATCTAGAATATCAAAGGGAGACATTGCAATGGTCTAGGGACGAGACTGGGCTTCGTTTTTACTCACAGTTTGCAGCTTAGTTCACGGATTTAGGCTGAGCTAATGATAGTCACTAAATATAAAGCATAGGGGCTGATATAATGAGGTTACTTGAGCCACCACTAAGGCATTTAGGATGTTTTCAATTCAGATTTTTAATTCATAAACTAACAGAGAGATTGACTGAAGTAGTGTTTATCTACTTTTTAGTTGCATAGCAAAAGCAGTTCAAAGGCTAGCTGGCTTAAATTCAGGATCCATCTATAGTTTATAAAGTAAACAAGCTAGAAACAAGTAAACAAGCTATTCGCTCCCCAGTGGAGTTTCCATTTTTTTATCGGGAAAACTAATGTCCATTCAGAGCTGCTAGTCCCACTAAGATGGGTAGCTATCTTAGAAACAAACAAAATAAAGTCACTTTTGTTTTCCTTTATGAGAAATAGATGAGAAGGAAGCAAAGAGTACCAACCTTAGTCTTTCGCTTGGCTCCTTGCTTGTTTCCTCTCCCCTTCAACAGATCTTTGCCACTCCTTCCTCACTTGTCTCGCTTCAAAGAGCACCTATAGAGTCAAAGCAACATAATACCATCAAAGCATAGAGATATATAATCATAAACAATATAGAATTAGAGATATATTAACCATACAAATGCATATATCAATACAAAATTCAGAGATATACAAGAATATGGAGGAAAGCCCTCTTCACCTCATGAAAAGCTACATCACCCAACATTATGATGTTCCACAGAGAAACCAACAACACTTCCTTACATGATACAAAATTCCAGCCTTTGGATCTCTAGGATGACAGATCCATATATAGATGTTTGCAGGTAGGTGAGTCAGCTTCTGGGTTTCTGATTAGTGTCATTTCATTGATAGTTCTCCGTTCCACTTGGAGATTTCATGATCTCTTACTCATCCCTGCGTGAATTCAGAGTGGCAAGTGTCACAAGAGAAGTTTTTGGAAGATTCCATGACCATCCACCTTGCAAATTGTCTCTATCATCTGTCTACTCACCCATCGCACCCTATAGAAGGGCTTTTCAGTATGCATCGCACCCTCCGTGTGCATTAGGTGGGATGCATCACACCTTCACCATGGAGCAGGTGAGATGGTCAAGTTTTGACTAGTTCTGAGCAGTTTCTCATGGAGAATATCTGGGAGATGATCTAATCAGTTGACCTTGTTCCTTTAGGTTATGAAACAACACTTTTAGGGGCTTAGAAGCCCTTGGTTTATGAACATATAACATTGGAGTTGCAGTGCCCAAATATGTCTATAAGAGTTGCCCCCTAAAGCATGAGGTCGTAAATCTTCTGATGTCGGGTGAAATGCTTTATCATGAGGATCCAAGGTTTTTTGAACTAGAAGGTGACCTATAATAAGATATAATACAATACATTATCTTCATAATATTTTCATGATCTAGCTAAGGCGAGAATTCCCATGCTCAGCATTATAAATTCATTTTCATGTGCAGTGGACACACAACCATCTATATGGCAGGCCGATTATTCTAGTAGAGCCATCATCCTTTGGCTTAGATGATTATCTATGCAACTATGATGTACATTTGATGTCCTTATTTTTCCTAAATATATCGCAGCGCGAATGGATGAAACTAGATCCTGGGTCTTCAAACTCATTCAATATTCGCCCAAAGTACAAGTCAATCCATGTGAAAGATGTTCTAAAGTCGAACATGGAAAGACATCGCCTGATTCCCAGCCAATGATGTAAGCTATTAATAGGCGTGAGAGGAATCATCGATAGTGATAATGACCCTCAAGGTACTACAGTACAATACATGTGGTGTGAAAATGGTACTTGATGTCGAACACCACGAAAAATATTTCGATCGAAGGTCATTGATGTAAACCTATCGCCGAAAGTGAGAAACTTGCCATTGAGGCATGCAAGCTTCAAAGTATTGAAAGGGTTATTCCTAAGTCAACTTCTTGGATAATTAGTTGGTGTCGACAAGAAGTGTCCCGTCGTAGGAGGACCTTAATGAATGCCACATCTACGGCATGAAACAAAGAAAATGATTTTGTGGAGGTGAAAACGATTTGATGATACAAGGTTCAGGGTGGCAGTCGTGAAAAAATGAAGCGTGAAGGTATTGCAGTGGATGAGACATAAGCTAGGTTGGTGAATTCTCTGAGCAACTTCTCTTGAACATATCGGCGACACTGAAATGGATTGGTAGCGTTAACCCCAAAAATAGATGGTAGTGGACCAATGGTGATATGACCCGTGAACAGAATAACCCAACCCAACTCAATCATGGTGATGGAGTGAAAGTGTCATGTTCAAAAGTGACTTGCTACCAATAAAGTTTCTTCATGTTTTCTTCCCAAACTTTCCCCAGTCATTTTTGACCAGTACCTCTTTATTTTTGTCAAGATTGAGGAGAATAACATATAATTGTTCTATAATTTTCCATTCAGGCAAACCCGTTGCTATGTTTTAACGAGCATAGCGACAGTGAAACTCACTCTTGTCTGCATGGACAAGTTCGTCGCTATTGTTTTAATGACAAAAAACTTTGTTCTTTTCAATTTTAGAGAGTTTGAAAAGAGACAAAAAGGAAACTCCAGTAATCCTTTTTCATAATATAATCCCTTAAGTCTAAAAAAGTATAAAATAATACCAAATGAATGACTTTTCGATAGTTTTAACAAGCAAAACAAGACAAGTACTCGATCTTTTTGTTCAATGATCCCTCAGTTCCAAAAATATTAAAATCTAGAGGAGGGATGGCACTTCCAATCACTTTAACGAGTTGGAGAGGCCAATTTCTTGGCAATATTTTCATATTTTATGAGTTAGATGAAAAGAGATTAAAGGAGACTCGTTTTTTGAGGAACGATTGATGTTTTCGGATAGTAGTTGGTTCCAGGTAAGGTTTGGAACTTTTCAATCATGGTAGTGTAAAGAAGGTGGCTAATAGGATCACTCATCCCAGTTATTCCTCAAGAGGGGTAAACAATCAAATGGAGGTGTATGATCGGCTAGAAAGAGTGGAATTGATTGTAAGAACACGACCAAGGCGCAAAAGCTGATGATTATACGATCACAATGGTTATTTACTGAAGGTGGGTTCATTGTTTAATGAGCTTAAACTCTGACGAGACATCCTTATTATACTACTGGCACGAGCAGTTTTATGCGAAGTTCAAGCTTGTTAAAAAATAAACCTAGCAAAACTATTCAGAGATGCTGGTCCCACTAAGACAGGTTCCAACAATGGTATACTGATCATAGACAATAAAACTCTTGAATAAAGCTGAAGACAATGAAGAAAAAACCAAAATTTGGAGGCATAAATATTCTTATCTAATCATCCCACCTGTAACACAATGAAACAGGGATGCATCTCACCTACAACACACGAGAGGTGCAATGCATCCAGACTTTCGAAGGGAGACAGTGCGATGGTCTAGGGACGAGAGTGGGCTTGGTTTTTACTCACAGTTTGCATCTTAGTTCAGGGATTTAGGCTGAGCTAATGATAGTCACTAAATATAAATCATAGGGGCTAATCTAATGACGTTACTTGAGCCACCACCAGGGAATTTAGGATGTTTTTAAGTCAGATGTTTAATTCATAAACTAACCCAGAGATTGACTGAAGCAGCGTTTATCTACTTTTTAGTTGCATAGAAAAAGCGGTTCGAAGGCTAGCTAGGTTAACTTCACACTCCATCTATAGTTTATAAAGTAAACAAGCTAGAAACAAGAAAATAAGCTATTCGCTCCCTAGTGCAGTTGCCATTTTGTTATCGGAAAAGCTAGTGTCCATTCAGAGCTACTAGTCCCACTAAGATGGGTAGCTATATTAGAAACAAACAAACTAAAGTCAGTTGTGTTTTCCTTTATGAGAAATAGATGAGAGGGAAGTAGAGAGTACCAACCTTAGTCTTTCGCTTGGCTCCTTGCTTGTTTCCTCTCCCCTTCAACAAATATTTGCCACTCCTTCCTCACTTGTCTCACTTCAAAGAGCACCTGTAGAGTCAATGCAACATAATGCCATCAAAGCATAGAGATATATAATCATAAAAAATATAGGATTAGAGATATATTAACCATACAAATGCATATATCAATACAAAATTCAGAGATATACAAGAATATTGAGGAAAACTCAAATAGATTTATTAATAGAAGTAGTAGAAGAGATGATTACAACCCATTGGTCTTACCCGGTGCCATCCTCCTAGCATGAAAGCCCTCTTCACCTCATGAAAAGCTAGATCACCCAACATTATGATGTTCCATAGAGAAACCAACAACACTTCCTTACAAGATACAAAATTCCAGCCTTTGGATCTCTAGGATGAGGGATCCATATATAGATGTTTGCAGGTGGGTGAGTCAGCTTCTGGGTTTTTGATTACTGTCATTTCTTTGATAGTTCTCAGCTCCACTTGGAGATTTCATGATCTCTTACTCATCCCTGCGTGAATTCAGAGAGGTAAGTGTCACAAGAGAAGTTTCTGGAAGATTCCATGATCATGCACCTTGCAAATTGTCTCTGCCATTTGTTTACTCTCGCCCATCGGACCCTATAGAAGGCCTTTACAGTATGCATCGCACCCCCCATGTGCATTAGGTGGGATGCATCGCACCTTGACCATGGAGCAAGTGAGATGGTTCAGTTTTGACCCATTCTGAGCAGTTTCTCATAGAGAACTTCCCGGAGATGATGTAATCAGTTGACCTTGTTCCTTTAGGGTATGAAACAACACTTTTAGGGGCTTAGAAGCCCTTGGTTTATGGACATATAAGATTAGGGTTACAGTACCCAAATATGTCTATAATAGCCTTACAGAGAATGAGTATGGTATTCTCTTTCGAAATCATCTACTTCCAGAAAACGTACTTGGCCATCTTCAAAGGCTCAAACAACCAGAGATCCGTGGTGATGGTTCAGTCCTCCAGAGTCTTATGGTCATGAGTCACCTTCAACACCCTGACTACCTTCTAATCCTTCGCGTGCTCTCATCCATCTGTCAAAGCCCTAACTGCCTTCTCTAGTTCTGTGATGGCGGTCCCTTCATCCCAAAATAGAGACTTCTCAATTGATTCCCCATTTTTCCCATCAGCCATATCCGAGCACGACAAGTCGGCGACAAATATGAGAAAAAAACGTTGGCCTTGACTCCAAACGCCCTCCGTCCTAGGTTCAGATATTAGTGAGTTGTCACTATTTGTCACTGCCCCCTTTTATCGCCAGGGACTTGGGCTTGTTCATGGTCGTTGTGGACCTTCCCTCGTACCTTGCTCTATTACAGCCAATCTTTAACTTGATCACAAGTTCGAAACTGTGGAAAGGCCATGCCTTGAGAAACCTAGCCATGTCTGGCCTATGGGAAAGTCAATCCGCGACAGAAAAACCATTTCTTAGTCCAAGTCCAAACCATAACATTGCTAGAGGGTCGAGATCAACTTGCTCGCCTGCATGAGGACTTCGTTCTGATCTCGGGTAGCTCCGCTCCTTGACTTACAGAGTTGTAACGGCGCAAATTACAGTTCCAAAAACCCTAGCCATGGCTCCTTTATTCCAATTCAGAAAATAATTTAAACAATAATAAAAAACAAAATATATAAACCACATAAAAGTAAATCAAATATCTTAATATAAACTTACACACATACTAGTGCTTTAATTAAAATAAATCTATAATAATCGTTATAATATTCCATTACCACTCAATAATCCAACTTTTAGGATAATATTCTAGCCTTTCAAATCTATAATGATCGTTATAATATTCCATTACCGCTCAATAATCCAACTTTTAGGATAATATTCCAGCCTTTCAAAACTATAATAATCGTTATAATATTCCATTACCACTCAATAAAATATTATTATAATATTCCATTACCACTCAATAATCCAACTTTTAGGATAATATTCTAGCCTTTCATATAAAGATAATGGACTTGGACGATTTTACATCTTCCCTGTCTAAATATATCTATCTTACGTCCATCTTACAAATGTGAGGTATCCCTGATTCCAATCCATTTCTAACCCGTCAAAGACTTGGAATTGCACCATGGAATTCATCTTTAAACATCAAAATCACGATATTTTGATAAGAATTAACCACATGTATCTTGTCATTATATACATTTACCACTAAAATATAAACGGAAGAGATATTCCCACAATAATCATAAATATATGACCGAGAATGTCGTTCTTTGAATGTGTATAACCCCAAACTTACCATACTTAATCGTAATCCACGCATTATCTGGTATAGTGCCCGTCATTACAAATCTACCTAAGTTTTTGTAAAATTCCCACCTCTCGATTTTGTAATCCTGGTACATCTTTGTGGACGAATTGCAACCAGACACGAAGTTTCACCACCGTCCGTCAATACCGATATCTATCGATGACTATCAATTGCTTTTCTGTATATCTTCCACACTATGAGTGATGTTTTTATTGAGTACATGTGGAGTTATTTAACTTCATCGTAATTACATGAGGTGAGCTTGAGTTAGTGGGAGATGGGCGACACATTCAAGTTCTCGTGACCTTGTTGCACTTCTGTCATGACGTGCGATACGGTAAATACGTGTCTGTGGTGTCTATCTTATCCCACGCACATATATTATCGCCTCGCCATGTGAACTTGTACTCTCCCATCTCACCATGAAAGTCATTACTGTTCATGACTGTTCATTCCCAAAGTGTCCCACTCACTCCCACAATTCAATAGGTGAACATGAATTATGGATTTTTCTTTTACAACACGCAAACACATCATAATTAAGTGTTAAAAACATTATCAACATTATAGAGATAGAGATGGTTATTTAATAGTAAAAATTTATCACAATTTAATTGATGATGGGAAGTTTTTTATTTCATATTGACTCATTATTTTGATTCAAGGAAAATCATGCAACTTAGAATGATTTGCTAGTAGTTTATAAGTGGACATGTTTCACTCATGTGAGATGTCTTGAGATCTTAGGCCATTAACCTACTTTATTATGTCCTAGGAAGACTAACTCTTAACCAAGCATAAATAATTTTAGGACATACTCCATGCCGAAATATGTGCACCTGGATTAACATATATTGTCTGTGTGAAATTAGAAATTACTAGTTTATTTTTAGTTTCAATTATGTCTCCATTTCTTTCAAACATTTATATATTATTTATGCATTGTTTCTAACAAGTATATTATTCTAGCATTGTTTGTAGCTAGTGTATATTTATTTTAACCACAAATTAAACATCCATAAAAGTCAAATTTCACTACTGTATATTTATGTTAACCACATATTTATTAAACATCTTAACCATATATTTATTAAACATCGAAAAAGATCAAATTTCATAATGTGATAACTTCTTTTAAAGTGAAAAACATCAAAACGAGCTTTCCCTTAAAGATATTTAATCTTTCTCATTCCCTCATGAATCCCTAGCGAAGTTAGATCTATACTTGTCACATATCGTAAACATTATTGCTCAACCGTGCCTTGTCAAACATCATCGAACAGAGAGTGCATACACCCTAGACACGGTGATACACGAAAATCATGGTGCTGGATGACGTAGTAATTTTATTGCTGGCTAGCACATGGATTGCCCACGTTGACAAGCCCCACTAGCTAGATTTGATGGGGACACCTCGACTTTTTCTTTGGAACTATGATCGTTGGTGTGCATGCATTTTCTAATAATGGAGTTGTATAAATAATTAGTAAAGTTCTATAAATAGTCTTCAAAAACGGGGTAAGGGTTAAATATAGTCTTGAAAAACGGGGTAAGGGTTAAATAGGTATCACATATCGTAAACATTATTGCTCAACCTTGCCTTGTCTAACGTCATCAAGCTACAGAGAGTGCATACAGCCTCGACCTGGTAATACAAGAAAATCATGGTGCTGGAGCACACGGATTGCCCACGTTGACAAGCCTACCTAGATTCGATAGGGACACCCCAATTGACTCACAAACACGATTGATTGCACTTCTAGATTAACTGAGACCTCTCCATTAGGTGTAGGCACCTTCCATCTACCTCGCGACCAATGGCCAGGGCTATAAAATTACTCATCATACAAAAATACTGTAGAAAAATTTGCATTACTCATTAATGAAATTGCTGGAGAATTTTTAGATAAATCTTGTCATTCAGGGCGATTTGATTGGACAGAATCGTTAATGGCATAACGATAACCACTTTTAAGTTTAAAAAAGTTAAATAGTTCAGTGTGCTGAAATGAAAATGCCTCATACACATCAGAGCTGCGGCTTGCTACGTTTAGGGCTGCGGCCCTCACCTCACTCACTACAGGAAATTGATGGACAAGCTACGGTATATCGCTCACCGGCAGCTTCTAAACTTTAGAGCCTTTTATTACTAGGTGGGCTAAATTTTTGGTTTCTTGGATCTTCCATCGATATTTATCGGTAAGAGAAACGTAAAAATTAACACACAAATCACACAAAATTTGATAGGTTACAAAGAATTTGGTAAAGGGTATTTAATAATTTACATTTTTGAGCTACTTGTTGGGGATTTTTTTGGTAAAATCCCAAAAACACAATAATTCAAGCACACAGAGGCAATGCTCTGTTTTCTTTACTCCAGGATCTTTTGTGCATAGGGAAGCTTTAAAAAAAAAATTACTGACAACAGAGTATTCCACCACCATAAAAGGATTTCCATTCATTAAAACAAAATTAGTGATACATATTCATCCTCTTTCACTCAGAGGGATTCACCAAAACATTACAAAAGAAATTACCCTGTCTCCTTCGAAGTTTTACACCACTGTGTGTAAAAATTTCATTTACATTCACTGTTGTGTCAAAACAAAAATTACAAGGATTTACTGTTTTACCTTTTCACTGCTGTGTGAAACAATTCATGGTTTTTGATACATACTTCCCTCTGGTTTCTTCTTTCACCTCTTCACTTTTTCGCTCCACTGCTGTGCGTTTTTCATTTTTACACTTACAGAATGGTCAACAAAAACATAAACTTACTATACGTATGCAACCACAACATAAAAAATTACCTTGCGTACATGACCATACTCCCATAAAAGAAAAATATTAAAATTTAAGAACATTTACCTATGCCCATGCCTATTTTAAATCACTTGCGTACATGACCATACTCCCATAAAAGAAAAATATTAAAATTTAAGAACATTTACCTATGCCCATGCCTATTTTAAATCACGCCCATACATGCCGTAAGAAAAACTTAAATGTTTACCAACACCTATGACAAATTATTAAATAAAGGTATGGTCAAAATAAAATTTAATTTTACTGCACGCTAAGCCTTTAATGTTGGCCGTATGCAAGTTCAGATGCCCGTCAACCGTTGATTTTCCCTCCTGGAATCGAACGGCTGAGGTGAATATCGGAAGCCCCTTTTGACCGAACTTTACTCCACACAATATTTAATGTTGGCCGTATGCAGCTTGGAGCAATCAACGACGGAGAATGCAGGAGCAGATCGAACAAAGGAGGTGAATATCGGAAGGCCTTTTTGGTCGACATTTACCTTCCGATAAATGTCAGAGGGTGATGTCACGCCTCATCCACGCGTCAACTCCAAGTTGTATCGGAGCTCTTTTGTACGGAAACTTCCTTCAACCAAAAGCGGTGCGATATGCCTCAAGCGGGTTTGTGGTTTTGCTGGGTGGTTTTGAGGTGTATTAAACGCTGGCCCGTGCGCGGTTGAAATTTCAAATTCAACACTCCCCTTTAATTTCAACTGCTGGGCATTCGGTCATACCCAGACACTTCCTCAAAAATTCAAAGCTTTTCTGATCTAATAGCTTTGTCAAAATGTCTGCAACTTGAGTCCTGCAATGTTCTAGGACAATTTCTCCATTGTTCACCAATTCTCTGATGTAGTGAAACCTTGTATCAATGTGTTTCGTTCTCTTATGAAACACTGAATTCTTTGACAATGCAATAGCTAAGCTATTGTCACAAAAAATCATTGTCGTTTTTTCCTGCTCCTGGCCTAAGCTCCTCAACATCCTTCTCATCCAAACTGCTTGACATGCTGTTGTTGTAGGTGCCACATATTCCGCCTCTGCTGTAGACAATGCTACAATTTACTGCTTCTTAGAAGCCCATGAAATGGCTCCTGAACCCATATGGAAAACATAAACGGAAGTGTTTTTCCGATCATCAACGCTTCCAGCTCAATCACTATCAGTGTATCCAACCAAATCTAAATGTTCTGAGGCATTATATAAAATTCCAAACATTTTGGTACCTTTGACATACCTCAAAATTCTTTTTGTTGCCTGCCAATGTGCCTCCTTTGGCCTCTCCATGAATCTGGAAATTAAACTAACAACATACATAATGTCAGGCCTAGTCATTGTTAAATACATAAGGCTGCCTACAATACTCTTGTACAAACTAGGATCAAAATCCTTGCTGCTGTCCTCTCTGCTGAGTTTTAATCCCATTACCGTGGGAGTGATCGCTGCCTTGCATTCTTGCATGTTAAATCTGCTCAATATTTGATTTACATATCTTGCTTGTGAGATAAAAATTTCTTTTTCATTTTGATCTACTTCTATGCCTAAGAAGTATCTCAAGAAACCCATGTCAGTCATTTCAAATTCTTCTTTCATGACTGATTTAAAATTCTTAATGAGCTGATCATCATTACCTGTGAAAATAATATCATCAACATATAAGACAACAATTAAAATTTTACCATCTTTTTCTTTGATGTAGACGGTGGGTTCTCCTTCACACTTGTCGAATTCATTATCCAATAGATATGAATCTATTCTGCTGTACCATGCTCTTGGCGCTTGCTTCAGCCCATAAAGAGCTTTCTTCAATTTGCACACTTTGTGCTCTTCACCTTTCTTATCATAGCCTAGAGGTTGTTCAACATAAACCTCTTCCTTTAACACTCCATTTAGGAATGCTCACTTCACGTCCATTTGCTAGACTTTCCATTTGTTTTGTGCTGCTATGGACAGCACTGCTCTCACGGTTTCCATTCTTGCAACCGGTGCAAAAGTCTCCTCATAATCTCTCCCATACTGCTGGTTGTACCCTTTGACAACCAGCCTTGCCTTGTGCCTTTCTATCTTGCCTTCAGCATTTCTCTTGGTCTTGTAAACCCATTTCACTCCAACGACTTCTTTACCTTTTGGTAGCTCAACCAAATCCCATGTTTTGTTTCTTTCTATGGCATTCATCTCCTCATCCATAGCTTCTATCAATTTCTTATCCTTAATTGCATCCTCGAAATGAATAGGGTCATCAACATGACAAAACAAGGCAAATAAGGAATTCATTACTTCATCATAAATATCACTTAGATTTCTAAACTTCTTACCTCTTTCATTTGATGTGCAAGTGCTTGAAGACGCACTTGAATTTCCTCCTTGTGGTGTGCTTGGAGAAGCACTCTCATTTATCCTCAATGGTGTCCCTTGCTGTTCTTGTGTTGGCACTGTTGTTTGGGGATGCATTTCAGCCACCTCTTCATCATCTTCATCATGAGATAAACAGTTTTTAACTTTCACTGTTTTCTCTATACTTCCATCCCAAGCTTCCTCTTCAATGAATTGAACATCTCTGCTGATGAAAAACTTCTTGGTAGATGGGATATACAACCTGGTAGGCTTTGGATTCCTCACTGTATCCAATGAAGATACATTTCTCCCCTTTGCTGTCCAACTTCCTCCTTAGCTGATGTGGAATGTGTGCATAGGCCACACATCCAAAAAATCTCATGTGGGTGACTCCTTGCTTTCTCCCACTCCATGCTTCTTCTGGCACTCTATTCATCACTGCTTTTGTAGGAAACTTGTTCAAAATATATGATGCACAATTTACAGCTTCAGCCCAATAGTCATTTGGCAAATTCTTTGCCTTCAACATGCTTCTCGTCATATCCATGATGGTCCTGTTCTTCCTTTCAGCGACTCCATTTTGCTGTGGGGTGTACCTTGTTGTAAATTGTTTATGAATTCCATTTTCTCTACAAAATCTTAGGAATTCCTTGGTGATATACTCACCTCCTCTATTAGTCCTCAAAACTTTTATATGCAGCCCGCTTTGGTTCTCCACAAGTGCTTTGAAATTTTGGAATTTTTCAAACACTTCACTTTTGTTTTTAAGAAAATAGACCCAAGTCTTTCTTGTAAAGTCATCAATAAATGTTAGGAAATATTGGCTGCCTAGTAATGATGGAGCTTGCATCAGTCCACATAAATCTGACTGGATGATCTCTAAGGGTGCCTTTGCCCTTATGCTTTTACCTGATGGAAAACTTTCTCTATGTTGTTTTCCCAAAATGCAACTTTCACATAGGCTGTCCGGTTTCTCTATCAATGGTAATCCTTTCACCATTCTTTTTCTGCTTAACAAGTTTAGACCTCCAAAATTGAGATGTCCAAATCTCAAGTGCCACAATCAATTTTCATCCTTTGGCACACTTTGGAAAGCCTCTTGGGTAACTGCTGCTATTTCATTTTTGTTTTTCAAATCTGCCCTGATTCTGAGAGGGAACATCCTGTTCCTTGTCATCTTCACTTCAGCAATGCATTGTTTGCTGGGTGCTATATCCATGATGGTACACACATCATTCA
>APFE031584144.1:20113-35113 GCA_000404065.3 Pinus taeda
TTTTCCCATAACAAAAACTTTGCTATCAGTTCCTAGTGTGACTTCTGATTTCATATTTTTATCTAGGGCAGAAAAGAGGGCTATATTTCCTGTCATATGGTTGCTGCAACCTGAGTCTGAAAACCATATGTCTTCACTATTTGTTTCAGCCATGTTACAAGCTAACAATACATTAGTTTGACTGATGTTCTCTCTAGTAACATTTGCGTTTTGTCTATTACTCATATCATGCTGCTTCTTCCTACATTCACTGGCATAATGCCCATATTTTTTACAATAATAGCATTGGACATTGGATTTTTCATACCTTTGTCCTTGAGCATGATGTTGTTCTCTTTGTTGGCTGCTGCCTTGGCCTTGGTTCTGATTTGGATTGCTGCCTCTTCTTTGAGCATTTGCTGGACTGTTCCTTCCACCTCTGTTCTGGCTTTTGCCTCTTCCTCTCTTGTTTCCTCTGCCTTGACCTCTTCCTCTTCCAAAGGACATCTGGGTCTTAAAGGCTTGCTCTAGAGATGGGTTTTCATTCCTACTCAATCTCTGCTCATGTGTTATCAGTGATGCATGTAGCTCATCAACTGAAAAGTTTGAGAGATCCTTTGTCTCTTCAATGGTGGTGACAATAGCATCAAACTTTGAGGGTAAGACCTTCAATATTTTCTCCACAATTCTCCTTTCTTCAATGGTTTCTCCATGAGTCCTCATCTGTGTGATCAGACCAATTACATGTGTGAAGAATGAGTCAATGTTGTCTGACTCCTTCATGTTCAGATTCTTAAAATCTCTTCTCAACAACTGTAGTTTTGTTGTCTTCACTTTCTCCATGCCTTGATAGGCTGTCTTGAGAGTTTTCCATGCTTCTTTGGATGTCTTAGTTGCTGTTGTCCTTGGAAACACACTCTGGTCCACTGCTTGATACAAAAATACAAGGGCTTTTGAGTCCTTCTTCCTATTTCTTTTTAATAGATCTTTCTCTCCTGGAGTTAATCTATTAAACTCATTTTCATCTGTTGGTTCTTCATAACCATCTTTAACTAATCCCCATAAATCTTGACAGGCAAACAGGGCTTTCATAGTTATTGCCCAATAGTCACAGTTCTTCCCATTAAATTGTGGGAGCTGGGTGTTAAACATACCCATATCAGTGCTTGTGTTGGCCATCCTAGCACTCTTTAACTATGTTTCTAAATCCTTGACTGTGTATTTAAAACATTGATTGTTTCTTCAACTTCTTTGTCGCCTTCAAAGAGCCTAAGCCTGCTCTGATACTACTGTTGAGGATTTTTCTGGTAAAATCCCAAAAACACAATAATTCAAGCACACAGAGGCAATGCTCTGTTTTCTTTACTCCAGGATCTTTTGTGCACAGGGAAGCTTTAAAAAAATTTCCACCACCATAAAAGGATTTCTATTCATTAAAACAAAATTACTGATACATATTCATCCTCTTTCACTCAGAGGGATTCGCCAAAACATTACAAAAGAAATTACTCTATCTCCTTTGAAGTTTTACACCACTGTGTGTAAAAATTTCATTTACATTCCGTGCTGTGTGAAAACAAAGATTACAAGGATTTACTGTTTTACCTTTTCACTGTTGTGTGAAACAATTCATGGTTTTTGATACATACTTCCCTCTCATTTTCTTCTTTCACCTCTTCACTTCTTCGCTCCTGCACTGCTGTGCGTTTTTCATTTTTACACTTACAGAATGGTCAACAAAAACATAAACTTACTATACCTATGCAACCACAACATAAAAAATTACCTTGAGCACATGACCATACTCCCGTAAAAGAAAAATATTAAAATTTAAGAACATTTACCTATGCCCATGCCTATTTTAAATCACACCCATACATGCTGTAAGAAAAACTTAAATGTTTACCAACACCTATGACAAATTATTAAATAAAGGTATGGTCAAAATAAAATTTAATTTTACTCCACGCTAAGCCTTTAATGTTGGCCGTATGCAGGTTCGATGCCTGTCAACCGTTGATTTGCTCTCCTGGAATCTAACGGCTGAGGTGAATATCGGAAGCCCCTTTTGACCGAACTTTACTCCACACAATATTTAATGTTGGCCGTATGCATCTTGGAGCAATCAACTACGGAGAATGCAGGAGCAGATCGAACAAGGAGGTGAAGGAGGTGAATATCGGAAGGCCTTTTTGGTCGACATTTACCTTCCGATAAATGTCAGAGGGTGACGTCACGCCTCATCCACGCGTCAACTCCAAGTTGTATCGGAGCTCTTGTGTACGGAAAATGCCTTCAAGCAAAAGCGGTGCCATATGCCTCAAGCGGGTTTGTGGTTTTGCTGGGTGGTTTTGAAGTGTATTAAATGCTGGCCCGTGCACGGTTGAAATTACAAATTCAACACTACTTAAGTTTTCAAAATAACTCAACATACACACTCCAAATTCGATTTTTCAGAAATTATAAAAGATGTGGCTCTTTTATTCATCACGCAAAATTTGATCGATTATAAAGGATTTGCTAAAGCTTATTTAATAATTTATATTTTTGAACTACTTAAAGTTTCAAAATCGCTGAATATACACACACTCTAAATTCGATTTTTCTCGAAATATAATTTAACTAGGACCCACTTCTTAACTCAGTTAACTAACCCTCCTAAATTTAACAAACTCTGATATCACTAGAATTAACTCAGTTACCTGACTCCACTAAATTTAACCACTCTGACATGCTGGAGTATTACAATTTCTACTAGAATATTACAATTTCTAATGAACAGTTCAATGTGCGGAAATGAAAATGCCTTACACACATCACAGAATCCCGGTGTCAGCTAATTTTCCCAGTTAAATGAAACCACATGAGGGAGTATTGCGCCTCTTCCAAACTCTTATGTATGACAATATGAACCTTTTCAAAATTGATTCCACATTAAGTGTTGTCATACATTACCAAAGCTGTCTTAGAATTTAAACACATCTTCATTATGAGAGGAGCAAACTAATTTCGCTATGACATAACGGGCTCTGTAAGGATGTTTGTTGCGTAAAATAGTGCTTTAATGGGATTCCAACCCTGTAATCAAACTGCTGTTAAGAGACACATCAATATTTACAACATGTCTCAATGGCAAGGATTCGATGATCAAATTGCAAAATCATAAGGTAAACTCATGCTATGGCTATAACAGCCATTTGACAGATAATGATGTACCTAAAATATAGAACTTCACTATGATATGCCAGTGCCACTCTTGGTAACAAAATACATATATCAGTCTACAACATATGCTTTAATGGCATCATAAACTGCTCTTAACAAACATCAACATTTTATTACAAATCCAAATTCCGCAGTTTTATCTCGACCCATTAGGGTCATTTCTCCTCGTCGCTCAGGCGTTGGACTAGTCTTATATCGTTCCAGAGGGCAGGAAACTCGGCTTCACTGACTACCAATCCAACTTCTTCTTGCTGTGATGATTCAAAATCATTTTGAATGACTGGATGTTCATTCAACTGCCAAATATCATCCTCCCACAGAAACCCATAGAAATCCTCCATATTCTCGGCATAACTGTGATCCCAATAGATAATATTGGCTATTGAAACTCCATCGATGTAGTTGTCGTTGATGATCCCAAGATCGTTCGGAGAAATATCTTCTACAAAGCAACCGAGCTCTCCGCGAACATCATCATAATACGGCCACTCTTCTATATCACACGCTGAGGTCGCTCCCGAATTTGATCCGTCTTCAGTTAACTCGCCTTGCCAGAGTGGACCCATCTGATTCGCACTGCCCTTCTCCTCGGAGGACTCAATTTTATTTGTTGTTTGCACCTCCAACCCAATTTCATCCTCCAGTGCCTCTATAACTCCGGTAATCCTGATCTCGCTGATGATCTCGAGCTTATTCCCAGCATCTGGCTGTGCTGGATTACTATCAATAGCGTCCAGATCATTGATCTCATCGAGCGAGGCCATAAGATCACTGTCTTGCGCAACCGTTAACTCGCTATTAATTCGCTTCGTGTCCGGCAAAGCCAATCCGCCACAGTAATCATCTCTCCCTCTCTTACTCGGACGATTTTGCCAGGCGGCGGCCATCTGCGCAGAATGGTGCGAAAACAAATCAAAATGCAAACACATACAACAGAAAGCCTGGATTGGGGAATTAAAATTTTCAACTCTAACCAACTCTTCGACATCCACAAAGGCGGAGTAACACTATATATAGACGTATCCGGTAGGCAGGGATAGAATTTGAGGGTCAAATTGCCTGTTAGGGATGATTTGGTAAGAAAATTGTAAAACTTTGAAGTTTTTTTTTTTTTCAAATTGTGAACACCAGTGAAAACTAGAAAAATGTGAACACTGAAAACCATCAAATTTGAAATTCCAATTTATCTTTGGATTATTTTTACCATTTCAGTAATTTTTCCATACTTCTGTACGTCAATGAAACAACATTAGCGGCTTTGTAGTGAAAATCGCATCGCCTTATCACACAAATTACTCGAAAAAATAAAGTGGTTACATTAGTATATTTGGGGTTGGGTATAAATTGTGAAATTTAAAGAAATTTTCAATGTGTTATAACATTTTTAAGTTTGACCGTGGTAATTTTTTTTTTTTTCCAGTTAGATTTTATAATAATCTTATCAAATTTCCATTATTTTTAGGTGGCCTTATAAACTATTTAAACGACGCTTTATATAATCTGTTATATTTCATGATTTGAAAATAATTATGTAATTCCTTCGAGTCTTAATCGATTAATGTTTATGACTATCGAGCGATTTTTTTGTGGATTATATTCTTTATCACATTGCAATGGAAATTACATTCAAATATTTTTGGAGAAAAATATCTCCATTTAATTCTGACTGCCACGCGTAGCGATCCACTGTTGTATGAGGTTGACATTTAGTCGGTATATCGAAACGGGGATATTTAATCGCGAGATATAATTATTTAGTCACATAGTCTTCAATGTTTTAACTATGGTATTTAATTGTGAGTAATAAGTAGTTGAATATATGGTTTACATTTGTGTCATTACTAATCTTGTATATTGTACAGTATTTTTTAATCTAAGATACTAAGCTATTTTACTTAAATATTATATATATTTAATATAAAATAGAAATATTCAATATTTTGTAAAGGGATATTTATTTTCAACTATCTCTAATAACGTCATCTCGCTAAAATAATTAAGCGAAGTAGAACCAGTATTAATAGCATGATCCTTGCTTCCGTTGTGAAGAAACTTAGGGCTAACCACTAATTCAAAAGGAACTAGAAAAATCATGATGATTTGGAAAGTTTCATAGAAGAAATCGTGATATGAAGGGTTCTGGCTGCATTCAAGCCCGCATTATTTGGGAATTATGTGTATTATTTGGATTTTGTAGTTTATTGTCCGTAGTGGGCCCCGGCCACCATTAAACCAATGTTTGAATTGCAGATTTATAGTAAACATTTTGGCTTTTTGTATTATATTTTTATAAATTGCTTTTTATAATTTTAAATTGGGTTTATATAATTAATATAATAATATAAATTGCGTTAGTTTGTTGATTAATTTTATTTGTATAAAAAATGTTTTTAATTTAATATATAAATATGTTGATATATAAAACTTTCAATTATATAGTAAATTCCAAACAAAACATATTATTAACAAGATTTATTTTTCCTATAAATTTTATATTGATGTATAACTATAATATAAGCACAAATTTTTAAAGAATTTTTATTGGTTACATTTCATTTTCATATATTATTATTGACTTAAAAAAAAACATTTATGAAATTGCATTTAATATTATATAACCAAATTATAGCTTTAATGGTTAGCTTAATTTGTCAGAGTCATTATTGTCAAAGTATCTTTTCTATTGAGAGGTCATGTCCAGGTCAGGCTCTGTGGTTGAGTTGACACAAAGTGATTTTTTCTGGTGGATCTACTTGGTATAAAAAAATTGTGGATGTAGTAGTCAGCCATGTCCAGGTCCGTAAACCACATAGAAAAAGTTTTCATGAAAGTAGAGAAAATTTTATTCTTTAAAATTTGCTCATAGGCTAAAGTTCCATTTTTCCCCTAAATTATTTTTGCCAATTTTCATTTCATTTTTTAATTACTTTACCAAATTGTATAAGCTTAAAATATTTTTTTCAAACCTAGATGCACCTCAACTCTTTATTAGCATGGATAGATCCATGTTAACTATGTATACATCATGTTTAAATTTATCTTAACTTTGAATATATCATGTGTTAAGAAAATCAAATCCGAAAGATATAATTCTTTTATCAATTTATCATATAGCAATATCTAATGTTTCATTCAAATAAAAATTATGTTCATCTTTATTTGTGACAAAACATGTGATGTAATAGATGATCCAAAAAAAAATTTGTTAATAAAAACGTATTTCCTATATATATATATATATATATATATATATACAACATTTTAAATAATTCATATTATTAATAATATTAAAAATATGTACACTTTCATAAAATAAAACATCATGATACGGAAAGAAATTATATAATAGATCAAGTAATGTAAAAGAAAAATATTTATTATAATTCAATTACGCTTAAATGATAATTAATACATTTCAATTATGCAGTCTTTCATACACTTGGAACATTTTTTTTTTAATACAAACAATTTAAACTAAATTTTGATGATTAAAATACCTTTTACTATTTTAAAAACATAAAAAAGTAAAAACTTAATTGTCTTATTGAAACATAGGATCAATGCTTCAATGTTATTTCTCTATTTAGGAATTTCAATGTCTAATACTAACCACTATCATTAGAAAATTAATTAAATCCTTTCCTCATGAATAAAACTCAACCATATATGGATTAACTTTAGAGTGGACCATCTAGTGACTACGTAATTTCCAATAAAATTCACATGAACTACAACAATAAATTAATTTCAAATCAAATTTATATATAGAACTAGGTCTCCTAGAGGATTATACATGTTATATTTCACTTCGAACTTACTCTACCATGTTTACATTATTGAAAATAATAACTTCTGACCACCAATCCAAGAAATTAACTATTGAAGATTTAAAATAATTCTAGAATAATAAAAATCCAAGAAATTAGCTATTAATTATTTAAAATAATTCTAGAATAATCAAAATAGATAATTCTAGAATAATCAAAATAGAAAGTCATGTTAATCAATGTCATGATAAAAGTCGGCATGATAATAAGGTAGGACAATAAATATCTTTTTATTGATCTAAGAACTTCTAATACCCCATCCAAGCAATTAGCTATTAATAATTTAAAATAATGAATAGAAAGTCATCGTAATGAATGTCTTGATAAAAGTTGGTATAATAAAAAGTAGCATAATAAATAGTTTTATATTGACTTTATATCATTGCATCACGGTGACAAAATACAAGTCATTTAAGATGCTAAAAAGATTATTTATCTAAGGAAGATTTCTAAATACTTAGGATTATTAATAAGATGAATTATCCAATATTTTATTATACTCATTACTTTCATTACAGCCACCACAAACGTACCAAAGATAACATGTTTTAATACACAATCAACATGCATGTAAGAAAAATGGATGCAATGAATAATATAGTATCTAGATAACCCATATAACATGTTTTAATACACAAATGAATATGAAGGTTAGAAAAATAAATGGAATGAATAACATAATATTTAGATAACCCAATCTGAGGCTAAAACGATATTTGTGTGATGCAGGAGCATCTAGCTCATCATGACCGGGTGAAGTCTCTGCGAGGTCACAAGAAAGTTGAATTTACTTTTATTAGACTTTATGTTAGTTGACAGGAAAGTAGGTAGGGCTTTTACTTCTATTCTTTTTCAGTTAGTTAAAGGTAGTTGAACAGTTAGGAATAAGCATTTGTCTGTTGTTAACAAGTCAAGGTTATTCTATTATTTTAAAAGGAAAACGACAATGTCTACGGAAAGAAAATCCTATCCTAATGTAGTTGAACGGTTAGGAATAAGCATTTGTCTGTTGTTAACAAGTCAAGGTTATTCTATTTTTTTAAAAGGAAAACGACAATGTTTACGGAAAGAAAATCCTATCCTAATGTGAGACGAATGATCAACAACTAAATAACTGTAAAAGTTTAAGTGAAAACAATTGTACTGTTTAATTAACTGGAACAGAAAATGTATAAATGTAATAGGACTAAATGATGGAGGGTTTCAGTTGAAGACCACTGCACTCAAATAAAAGAAAAAATAACAATAGAGGAAATCTAGATTTCTGTCCATCTGTGTGTTTATTTTCATTTACTAAGTTTCGATTGAAAGCAGTTTGAGTATATAACCATTAATTACAGATTCTGTAAAATAATATTTTCTTTTATGTTCCCGAGTGGAACAACCAGTTCAATTAACAATATTAAAGAGCAGAAACAGCACTAGAGTTGCAGTCTTTCTACAACAATGAACGAAGATAAAACCAGGAGCAACATAACCAGAACTATTACCGGCCAAGAAATCAAGTCCGAACGAAACTTTCACTATTCTATAAAATGATCAACACGTCTACAGTATTCGGCAAAGCAACACAAAACATTTCAATTAATAAAGCGAAGATACATAATAACAGTTCCAGGGACGAGACCAGAGAAGACAAGTCACGGACGAGCCTAGGTAATTTAAATTTCACATTATTACATCGTTCTGAATTGTTCTCCTTTCCAAAACCGCAAGGGGTCGTGGAATAGAAACATAGAACTGGATTGTACACACATAAACCCGCAGACATCCAAACATTGGGAGAGGGTTTCAACTATGAAATATAAATACAACCGAACATACATAGACCGAGGACAATGAAACCCTAGGTGAGGGTTTGGAGGAACTTAACAGTTACAAACCAAAGAAAACTACCAATACCCATTGGATACCAGAGTTGAAAGACCCGGACAAAGAACTAACAAGAACTGAGAAGAGGCAGAGCCTACCGAACAGAACCGAGATGGGCATGACCAAACTCTCCCACTAGAACTCTTAGCACCTATAGAACCAACGTTGCTCAGTGTTAGCGATACATCGCAACAGGAAAGGAAAGACAAAGCGAGGGAGAAAAAGACCGAAGTGTCAAAATAAATCGTAACCCATTACCTGAGAGTTTGCAGTAGTGCCGCAAACAGGCATTCCAACAACAGTAACGAATAAATGTAGCGAGTAAGGAGCAAGCAGGGTTAGAGATTGACGGAAAAAGCTTTGAAAGTTGAAGCAGAGACAGAGTAAATACCTGTGTGTCACGCTAGAAGCCGAAGGAAGCCATTGAGCCAACCTGGGAGCAAGCAACCATTGAAAATGCCAACCAGAATAAAAATACCAGTGCCGGAGTTCATATAAAGTAGCCTGTAGACACCGCAGTAGAGAGAAGTCAAAGCTCAATAGAGGACTTACCTAAGCCACCATTGGACAAGTCAGAATAGTCTACAGACCAAGGAGTAAACACCAGCATGAATACAATGACAAACAACCAGAAACACCCATGACTTACAATATGACTGCTTATTAAGACTTGTAGAGCTGGGGAACAAACCCTCAACGAAACTATCGCAAATTACTAGAGGAGCTAACGAACAAGGTAGAAGAGTCTAGGAACGAGCGGGAAGCAAAAACACCCAGGCAGGTATTGCCCATTATGAACTCATTAAATGCAACATCAACCGAGAGCTAAAATATCATTTGCATTTCATATGTGTATCAACTTTATGATATGATTTAATCGACCACGCAACTATTACAGAATCGTTCCCACACATTAATCAAACATAACAAATCATCACCCTATCGTAGTTTTACAAAATTGTTGGGTTGGGTGCCATCAAAGTGGCATCAGAGTAGGAGAAATTGATTGAGGATATGGAAAGAGGAAGGTGATGTCATGGTAGAGGAGCTCAAAGGTTGGCAGAGGGAGGATTGAGAGAGGAGAATCAAATTCTTACTTCTCGTTTGGAGGCAGTGGAGGCAGGAAGAAGAAGAGACCCGAAGATCGGTGATGAGAGCGAGGAGGAACCCGATGTAGCAGCAGATGGACCAGAAGGTGAGAATCCAGAAGTGAGATTGTTGAGATCTGCTCTAGTAGCCGGCAGTAAACCCAAGCCAGAACTCCCAAACTATGACGGTAGTCTATCTATCTAAGTTTTATTAGATTGGATCAGCGAGATGGATAAGTATTTTGAGTGCGAGGAAATCACCGAAGACCGCAGAGTAAGGTTCGCTGTGACTAAATTGAAGGGACACGCATCCCTATGGTGGGATAGTGTCCAGAACGAGAGGAAACGATTGAACAAGCTGCTGTTCAAAACTTGGTCAAGGATGGTGGCCAAGTTAAAGGGCAGATTTCTGCCAAAGGACTATCAGAATGTGTTGCACAAGCAGGTGTAGAATCTGAGACAGAAAGGACTGACAGTAAGGGAATATATGGAGGAGTTCTATCGAGTGAATTTGCGAGTTAGATATATAGGGGATACAGTGGAAAGGACAGCCAGGTATGTTAATGGGCTAAGGTTGGATATTTTGGATGAAAGCAGTATTTTGTCACCGAATAACACTAAGGAGGCATATCAGGGTGCGATGAAGGCTGAGGAGAAAATTTCCAAAAGACAGAACGCCCAGAGAGGATGAGGAGCCAGAAGAGGGAAAGGCGAGTCCTATGGAAGAGGACAGACTACTAGTAATAATGAGGAAGGTAGCAGTTCCAGAGCTTGTCGATCAACAGACAGAGGTGATAGCACAAGAGGTGGAAGGTCATCTCAGCGGGGCAGAGGTAATGGCCAAGGGAGACGGGCTAGTTACTAATGTTATCGGTGTCATAAATGGGGACATAGATCGTTTGAATGTCCAGAAGCAGAACAAGCTGGATAGCGGGGCGCATACGTGGCACAGCCAGAAGAAGTGGTAGCACCTCCCCAAGAAGTGGAAAATGCTCTAGAAATAGGGGAAGCCTTACTGCTGCATAAGGTGTTGTTATTACCAGTTAATGAGATCACTGTCCAGACACAACGGAAGGCTTTATTCAGGACAGTTTGTAAATCACGAGGTAAGTGCTGTAAATTAATTATTGATAGCGGTAGTACTAATAATTTAATGTCGATAGAGATGGGAGAAAAGGTGGAGCTGAAGCGTTTCAAACATCCAAACCCCTACAGAGTTTCATGGCTGCAAAAGGGCCACCAGTTGCTGGTAGATGAACAGTGCGAGGTGGAGTTTCAAATAGGCAAATACAAGGATAAAGTTGTTTGTGACATCATGCCAATGGATGTATGTCACATACTGCTGGGCAGGCCTTGGTAGTACGACAGGAAAGTGGTACACGATGGATTGACGAATTGTTATAAATTTGTTAAGGATAATCAAGCATACGCTTGTACCCCTCAAGGAAGAAGGGGCAGCAGAGACAAGTGAACCAAGAGCATTGTTGGTTAGTGGGAAACAATTTTTAAAACAGGTTAAGGACAGTGAGATAGGTTATGCAGTTGTAAAGAAAGAAAGGACAGTATTGTTGCATACAGAGGTATCAGATTTACCTACGGAGATCCAAGAAATGTTGGAGGAGTTTATGGACATAGTTGTAGATGACTTGCTAGACAAGTTACCCCCCAAAAGGAGCATAAGTCATCATATTGACTTCATACCCTGAGCCAGTTTGCTGAACAAAGCAGTATACCGAATGAGCCCCAAGGACAATGAAGAAATCAGGAAGCAGGTGCAAGAGCTGTTGGACAAGGGATTGATAAGGGAGAGTTTGAGCCCTTGTGTTTTTCGAACAGTCCTCGCTCCCAAGAAGGGAGGAGAGTGGTGAATGTGCACTGACTAAAGGGCTATCAACAAGATCCCCATTCGGTATAGGTTTCCACTACCGCGGATGGATGATATGATGGATTGTTTAAGTGGGGCAGTGTATTTCTCCAAGATAGACTTGAAGAGCAAGTACATTCAAATTCAAATACAAGAGTGGGACGAATGGAAGACAACCTTTAAGATGAATGAGGGGCTCTATGAATGGTTGGTCATGCCATTTGGGTTGAGTAATGCACCCAGTACATTTATGAGGCTAATGAACGAGATGCTGAAGGAGTATATTGGGAAGTTTGTGAAGTTTATTTGGATGACATACTGATTTTCAGCAGGACAATGGAAGAACACCTTCAACACGTGCGTAAGGTGCTCGAGAAATTACAGAAGAACAAACTGCTAATAAGCTTGAAGAAATGTACTTTTCTGCAGAAGGAATTGATTTATTTAGGGTTTGTAATAGCAGAGAATGAACTAAATATGGATATGGAGAAGGTGGCGATGATAGTGAATTGGCCATCTCTGAAAAATTTGTTCAAGGTATGTATCTTTCACGGATTAGAAAGCTTTTATAGAAAGTTCATAAGGAATTTCAGCGAGATTTGTGTGCCAATTTTGGACACTATTAAAAATGCCAGCCAACCTTTTTGATGGACAGATCAATGGAGAGAAGTTTCCAGTTGTTAAATAAAAATATTACTGAGAGGTCGATCCTGAGATTACCCGATTTCAAGAAGTTATTTTAGGTTCGATGTGATGCTAGTGGGACAACAATTGGAGCTATACTCAGCCAGCAGGATAAGCCTGTAGCGTTTTTTAGCGAAAATTTGAAAGAAAGTTGACAGAAATATTTGTCGTATTATAAGGAATTCTATGTTGTTATACACGCATTAAAACACTAGAGGCATTATCTGTTGGGAAATGAATTCGTGCTGTTCTCATATAATTCTGCACTACAATATGTTTTGCAACAATACAAATTGAACCACAAACACGCAAAATGGTTGGAGTATCTATAGAATTTCAATTTTGTATTGAAACATATTAGCGGGCAAGAAAATAAAGTAGCGGATGCATTGAGTAGGAAAGCTCTACTTCTGCAGGAAAGCACTGTGCAGGTGTTGGGTTTTGAGCACTTGCGAGATTTGTACCAAACTGATACAGACTTTAAGGAGGCCTATGAGGCATGCCAAAATCCCTTGGTGAGAGATAACATCCCTTGTTTAGACTACAATTTGCAGGAGAAGTTGCTATTTAAGGGAGGAAAACTGTGCATACCTGATTGCTCGATGAGGGAGAATATTATTTGAGAAAAGCATAGCAGAGGTTTGGCTAGACATTTCGGCATGGAAAAGACACTCGAGAAGCTCAGACACTTCTACTTTTGGCCAAAGATGCAAAGGGATGTGCGGTGATTCGTAGCCAGATGCAAAGTGTGCCAGTTAGCAAAGGGTCATAGTCAGAACGCGGGACTGTATACACCATTACCTGTTCCAGGTAGACCCTGGGACTCAGTCATCTTGGACTTCATCTTAGGTTTACCTAAGACATAGCGAGGATACGATTCGGTAATGGTAGTAGTGGACAGATTCTCGAAAATGGCACATTTTATTCCTTGCAGGAAAACTAGTGATGCCACACGCATGGCCCACTTGTTTTTTAATGAGATTGTCAGGTTACACGGATTGCCTAAATCTATCCTATCGGATAGGGATGTGTAGTTCATGGGACACTTTTGGCGTACCCTATGGAAGAAAATGGATACACAACTAAGTTACAGTTCTGCTTATCATCCACAAACAGACGGACAAACAAAAGTTGTAAACAGGAGTCTAGCGAATCTGCTACGAAGTCTGGTGGGAGAGAATTCCTGGATCTAGGATCGAGTGCTGGCATAGGCAAAATTCGCTTACATTGATTCACCTAACCACAGCACAGGCTTGAGCCCTTTTCAAATCTTGTATGGCATGCATCCTCGCGGAGTGCATGAACTGCAGGATCTTGGACTGTAAGAAAGGTGAAGCACAGATGGAGAAGATTTCGCTAACGCGATGAGGGATTTGCATGAACAGGTAAAATTTAAATTGTAGGACAACAGCTTAAAGTATAAACAACAAGCAGATTTGAGGAGAAGGGAGGTACAATTTAATGTAGGAGACGAAGTCCTCACACATTTGGGCAAGGAACGTTTCCCTAAAGGTACGTACAATAAATTAAAGTACAACAAGATAGGACCCTGCAAGATCCTTCTAAAATTTTCAGCAATTGACTATGAGATTCAGTTGCCACCCAGAATAGGAATTTCGCCTATCTTCAATGTAGCAGACCTGTTTCCTTACACGGCTAACCCAAAGATGAAGGAAGAAGATGGAACCATGTGACCCACATGGAATACCCAGGATGGAGGAGAAGCTTAGAAGAGACAGATGCCTTACGTTCAACCTCCCGAGATCGAGAGCATTCTCGACACTCTTGTGGCTAAACAAACTTGATGGAAGGAATATCTGCAGTTCCTGGTCAAGTGGAATAACAATCCTATTGAGGACAGTTCGTGGCTCGACCCCAGGTAGATCAAACAGACAGGTACTTCAGTCGAGAAGCTCATGGACTAGAGCCATGATTTCTTTTTGCTCCAGGAGCCTGATGCATGAGAATATAGCTCACCATGACTAGGGGAAGTCTCTGCCAGGTCACAGGAAAGTTAATTTACTTTTATTAGTCTTTATGTTGGTTGACAGGAAAGTATTAGGGCTTTTACTTCTATTCTTTTTCACTTAGTTAAAGGTAGTTGAACAGTTAGGAATAACCATTTGTCTGTTGTTAACAAGTCAAGGTTATTCTGTTATTTGAAAAGGAAAACGACAAAGTATCTGGAAGGAAAATAATGTCCTAATGTGGGACGAATGATCAACAACTAAATAACTATAAAAGGTTATCTGAAAAACAACTGTACCGTTTCATTAAATAGGACAAAAAAGCTATAAATGTAACATGACTAAATGATGGAGGGGTTCAGTTCAAGACCACTCACACTTAAATAAAAGAAAAAATAAAAATCGAGGAAATCTAGATTGCTGTCCATCTGTGTGTTTATTTTCATTTACTAAGTTTCGATTGAAAGCAGTTTGAGTATATACCCATTAACTAC